>VWYI01015689.1:0-37997 GCA_013399455.1 Anthoscopus minutus
ATATATATATATAAAATATATATATATAACCAAATCCTCTCCTGGCACAGCTTCATGCTGTGAGCTTCATTTCTTGAGTTTATTACAGGGCACCAGAGAAGAGGTCAGTGCCTGCCCCTCCACTTCTTCTCATGAGGGGGATGCAGACTGTGACTCCTCAGTCTCCTCTTTCTCCAGGCTGAGCAAGTCAAGTGACCTCAGCAGCTCCTCATAAAGCTTCCCTTCAAGGCCCTTCCCCATCTTCATAGACCTTTGGATGCTGTCTGTGTATCATATAATCCAGGGGCCAAAGGAAAGGACAGGGTTCTCTGTCCTACACACCTACATACACACGTACACACCTACATACACATATATACACAGGGAAAAAAAAATTTAAAACCCCCACTGCTTCAAGTGAGTTCAAGTACCTATATTCAGCTGGCTACTTCTGACACTAATGTGGAAATAAGTTCCTTTACAATGTGCTTTCAGTCACTAATATAATAAGTGTGTTACTATCTCAGATCCCCTATCAGTGAGAGCTTAATTATAAAATATGACTCCTTAACAGGGACATGCATTGTTTCATTAGTGCAAACATTAAGGCTGCTCCTGTTACAGGTCTCCCTGTAGCTGCTTTGGGAAGTACATACATCTCTGCCTCCTTTCAACAAGGAGGGACAGGAGTAATCCAAGTTATGAGCTGATCCTGCACATGCTGTGCTTTACTGGCTGAATAGTCCATTGATGTTACAGAAAATCTTTGGAAGATAAGATCTTGGCATCTTACGACCAGTTAGGATTTCACCTATGCTGTGTAAATTAAAGCAGGTATGTAATTTTTTTTACAGATTTTGGACCTTAAGACCAAACATTGCCTAAAGGTAGGGCCCTTTTAAAGTCATTAAGACAGCAAAATTGAACTGTGCCACTCCACATCTGAAGAAAGAATACTTCTTTTCTTTAAAGTTGGTGAGGTGGCAAACTGTAAAGAATTGGTATGGGATGAGTATCAGTAAGGTGATTTTCATTTTAGTAAAGCTTCACAGAAATTTCCACACTTCTTGATCATTTCTGTTGTTCAGTTTTAAGTTGAAATGCTCAAAGGGTGTGTGCAGCCAGGCACCCTCCAAGTTAGCACCACATCCTCATGGCTGGTGTGCTGTAGTGCTGCAGTGCTGCCTGCAGCCTGAGAGTGCCTGAATTGCAGGCATCTGCAGCCTGATGGTGGAAGTAGCTGGGGGCCATGACCTCCTGTTCTCAGGAATGCTTTTGGAAATGAAACTTCTGCTGTGGTACTTGGAATATACTTTTTGCAAAGTATCTGATGCACTTTTAATGCTGTCCTCTGCTCCTGTGTATGGATGAGCTGCCCTTGCACTTTGCATGTAGAGCCCTCTCTGACATCAGGGATGTGTCACCCAGAGGGACTGGAGGGACCACGGTTCCTGTCTTGTGCGCAGATGCTCTCATGGGTACCTTGGCATGTTCTGCTTTTGCTCTGGATCAGCTGTCAATTTTTTACAATAGTAAAACCACCCAAATGCTCCTCCATATCTAGTAGATCTGGAAGCAGTAAATTATCTGAGTACCACAAAATCCAAAGAGAAAGATAGATTCCTCTCCTCTTTGGAAGTACTTTTGAAAAGCCAGATGTCTGTCATCTGCTGCAGTATTCAAATTTAAAGTCTTAAAAAAACTGGGATGCTGGACAAACAGGGAGTGGGTGGTGGCTGTGCGGAGAGCTGGAGCACAGGCCAGGTGAGATGTCTGGGCTCTGCCAACAGTCACAGTGGCAGAAATGCAGAATACCTCGTTCTGCATCACTGCAGTTTGCTTGTGGCCTAACTTTGAAGAGCTTAACCCCTGGCCCTGCTTGTGGGAGCTTCTCTGGTCATCCTCCCTTCCCTGTCCAGGAGCAGAGCAATGTGATCACCCATGCTCCTGGATTGGGAAAGACGCACAGGAGTCTCTAGCTTAGAGTCCCTTGGCTGTGCACTTAAGTGACCCCTTTCTTCCTTTTTGGTTTGCTCTTCCAAGCCCCTGCACAGGGGAATATTTTGTTTCCATTTTATTCTTCCAGCTCAAGTCATGACTGTCCATATCAGCTGTGTTTACAAGATCAAGCTCTCTGGTTTGGAAAGCTGTACATAGCTCATCTCTGTTGTAAACTTCTTTTCTTACTTGCAAATCTGCCAAGAGAAAATTGTCAGAAAATGTGTTATGGGCTAGGCGACTCACTAATCTACCATTGAATGATGGTTGAAAGGTTTTCTTTATTTTTATGTAGAGTGCATATCGATAAATCTTTAATAAAGATCCATTTTTTTAGATAATGCATCTTTTGAGTTACAGAATTGCTGAATTACCTACAAATACGAGTTTCAGTATAGAAATACAGAAATAAAAGCTTACATGTAAAATTCTAGCCCAAGGAATTTTGTGTTTTTAGCAGTTTGCTTAGTAAAATACAATAAGGTTGTTGCAGTTATCAGCAAGATACTTCTCAGAAATACGATGTTTGCATCTGTCTCATTTATTAATGTGGATCAGAAAAATAAATGGCAAATAACAAAGCATTAAGCCGAAGTTGTTTTAACTCCCAAGATGGCTTTCTTGTTCTGGTGCCTCACTAACTTAAGTTTATAATGACAGCACTGCAGATCTGATGTCTTTGTAGTGAATTTTTAAATAATCCTCAGAAGAAAGCAAAATCAAGTGTCTAACCAATTAAGACTAGGGATTTGGATTCAGAGTTACAGACACTTCAAAGGAAGCTAAGTCTCCCCAAAAAGACATTTTTCCATGTCACTTCTGGTTCAGATATGAACTCTGAGACATATTTGGGGGGAAAAAAGCCTTTTTATTAATATTTAAGAGACATGTAAGCAAGCCTTTGGCTGTAACAATGACCATCATGTTTAAAAAGTAGTTGTATATATTATAACATAATAAGATAATAAATAATACATGTCTGTCTGTATCTATCTAGCCACCCATCCATCCATCTAGCCATCCATCTACCCATCCATCCATATAAATCCATTCCTCTTAACTGTGAAATTCTGAATAGCAAAAATGCTCATTCTCCCTGATATGTCCTCTTTTTTCCTAAGAAAGATTCTGAACCTAAGCTTCAGATATAAGGAACTCCTATTTCAATCATGCTTCCTTACAAATCTAAATTTTTTGTGTGACAGTGCATCCAGAATGTCCCCTTGTGTTAAGCAATGACATTTTGTCATGGCCTTTCTTTTCAGGGGGGAAGGTCTGGTAATGAACCATTATTGGCATTTACAATTTGTTACATTTTGCTTGCCTGCACACTGCATCCTATGATGCTGGAGCACGTTAGGCTTCATTAGTGGTCAGCCACTATTTGGGGTTATCTAGAAGAGGCCCAGGACTGCCCTCTTGAGCAGAAACCTCATACAGAGACACAGCCCTGCTCAAGTGGTTGGTCTCTGTGAATCCAAGGACTGGGACCTCTTGAATCCAAATCCCCTCAGTATCTCCATGGGCTACAGTCAGCTAAATGGTATTTGCTGTTATCTGCTAGTGGCAGATAAAGTCCCTGCTGCCCTTGGAGGAGGTTCAGTGAGCAGTTTGGGGTTTGAGGGGAGGCCAGGGAGCACACTTCCCTCCTGGGAAGCATTGCTGTTTTGCATTGAGGTTGCTGCTACCTGCCACAGGCTCCACGTATGCCAGTTTTGATAGCTGAAAACTTTGCTCCCCTACACGGTTCAGAGCTTTATACCCTTCCTTCTGTGAGAACTTCCCGACTGCTTTAGCTGCTGGTGAAATGCCTGTGTCTGTGGGCAGGTGCTGGGGACAGCCTGGTGCTGGCAGCCCCCAGGCTCTGGGAATGGGCACCCAACAAAGCCCCAGTGCCAGGATTTTATTCTGCAGGCTTTTCTCATCCATGCAGGATGCAGATGAGTAAATAGGCTTTCAAAGTTTCATTGTCACAGTGGGACACCCCTCAGGGAGAGCTGTGAGGATGCAGGAGGGGCCACTCTGAGCATATCTGCATTCTCCCACATGGGGCTGGAAACTGTGGTATCTGGCATATGGCAGGAGTGCTTCCCATAGAGGAGGGGATGGACAAGGCAGGGGCAAGGCTGTGGTGTTGTGGAGACACTGAGAGGAATACTCAGCATGGTCGGATGCCAGTGAGACCAGCTCTGCAGTGTTCACACAAGGAACCATAACTCTTTTTTGGCTTCCTCTGCATCTTCGTTCTGAATTATTATAATTCCTTCTGTGGATTTATTAAATGCCTCTTGTCCTGGTGGTTTAGCAATTATTTACCAAGTTAAAGCAAGCAGTAAATTACCTACGCTTGCCTCGTTGCAGTGGACAAAATTACAGAACTGCTAGCTGTTGCTGTGTTATGAAATTAAAGTCAAGACGGAAATAAGAAGGGGTTTACTGTATTTCCTACTTTTGCCTTCTGCTAGATTTCCCTGGAGAGGGAATCCTTGTGGAAAGTCCTCCTGGAGAGGACCTCTGCTGTCCCCAGGGCTTTAAAACTACAGAGCCTCCCTGCTGATGGAAAAGCACCGATTTTCTTCCTGATGGAGCCTATGCACACAGTTGCTTTTTACTGCAGCTCCCAATATTTCCATCAAAATGCACCTTCTCTCCAGCAAAGGCTGATCCAGCCTGAGAACTTGCTCTATCCATTTATTCTGGCTCAAATTTTTCTTCTGAGGCAGAGTTGTATTTTCCTGGTGATTTGCAGATAGGTCAGATATTAACTGGGCATGCTAGAGTTTGGTGTCTGGTTCTACAGTTGGCCCTTCTCCGTGAAACCCATTAAAACTTTTACACTACAGTTTAGGCTAAGAAATTCTATTTTATCAATTTTATAGTCCTCAAGGTATCACAGTGAATGGCAGATTGGATTATACAAAATGAAGAGAGTTTTACTGAGAGCCTGTTAAAGGCTCTATGTTAATTTTATAACTTAGTTTATAAAGTGCTTCTGCACTTTATATCAAATTGATTGTGAGCAAAGAGGCAGAGGCTGTTTGGTCTTTTGAAGCGTTACTTCTGGGTAGAACCAACACAGTTGTGGTGTTCAGTTGAGAATAGCAGGTAATTGTAGTGGGTTCCCAGCATTTAGTCATTTACAATCCTCATTTTCTGTGCAAACATTTTCCCTCTTCTGATGCTTGTTTTTGCTGACCCTCTCTAGTCAGGAGACAGGGTTCCCTTATTGATCAGTAAATCAGAGACATTTAGTTGGCTTCTGCAATTTCAGTATGGACTTGGTCATGTTCCAGTGGAAAAAATTGCTGCTTTGACCAACCACTGTGATGTCTGTTTTTCCAAGCAGGAGACAGAAAGTAGAGATAAGATACAGTCAAACAGAGAATGCCTTTTCTAATTACAAATGGCGTGTCCTGTTCCCCTGTGGGGAAAGGCCAAATGTAATATTACATATGAAAACAACATAACTGTCTATACGTATGCTTAATATTGTGGGGAAAATAAACGTGAACTGAGAGTTTTGCAGAAGGGATGTGCATGTTTCTTTGGGATAAACCAGCAGTTTGTAAAAGGGAGAATTTTCTTTTATCTTTCTGACTAGCTGTGGACTTGGGGTGCAGTTAAAATGCTGTTTATATTCACAGTCATACTCAGATCAATTCATAATGAAGGTAGATGAAGGCAGGGATCCTCTAATGGCTGTAAAGAGTCCAGACTAGGTTTGGAATTTCTGAGACTCTTTTTAGGGTGCACTTCTGCTAATTAAGTCCAAGGGGGGGGAAAAAGAAGAATAAAAATAGTAGAGGAAGTGCAAGTACAGATTGCAAAACTAACCTCAAGAGTCTTTGCCATTTCTAAGCTGTCTTCATTTAAATCTAATTTTTGGGGGAATAACTGCATGCATTTACATTCCTTAAGTACATCTCACAATCCCAGGACGGACGCTGCCTTCCTCTATTCTCTCCCAGTGCACCACATTGGTACAAGCAAATGTATCTTTTCCCTTGTACATGTGGGCATCTGTGTGTGTGTCTTATTTGCTCCCCTTCATTTGAAGATGTCTGGGAGTCTGATAACAAAGGACAACTGGAGATTTGCATATAGGCTAGGCTTAAGACACAGAAAGACTTAATCTCTTCCAGAGGTTGGCAGCTTTTGCTGGAAATCATCAGGCTCTTGGCAGACTCAAATAAAATGCAAATAACAGCTCAAGGGGGGAGTCGAGCATCAGTGTGCAGGAATGCAGGGCAAGATTAGGTTGGGATACTCCAGGAGGAGAGCGCTGTCCCTGGGGTACCTTGGAAGCAAGGCTAGGGGAGCAGACAGGGTGCAGCACTCCATGAATCAGAGAAGCCAGGCAGTTACTATCTGAGTCTCCATCACCTGGAAGAAGCTTGCTCATCCCCACAGCTACAGCCACTTCAGTTGTGCCACTTTAAATAAACAGAGCGAGAGAGATCAGAGCTTTTAGCTGCTTTTTCAGAAGCTGTTACAAGGAATTGATAGGGTGGCTGGTGAAAGGGAGAGCTGGTTTGGAGCTAAACATTTGTGTGTGTACAGCCTGAATCCTGGCTACCTAAGAGATGGCTTCGTGGGAGAGGAAAACTGGAGCATATTTGTCACAGAGGGGAAGAATTGCTGGGCTTTCCCACTTGACCTCTGGTGGAAGTATATGAGCTTCAGGGGCTCACAAAGAGCTTTGCAGAGAAGCTGTCTGCTCTCCTGGTGTTCACAGGTCTGTGCTAAGGCTCAGAGGCCAGTGGCTGCTGTCTCCTCTGGGCCCCTCTGTTTATTTGCCTTTAGAGAGTCTTTGAAATCCTGCTAAATGAAGTCTTGTGTAAATGTATTTTTTTAAACCCCTACAGTTTAATGTGAATAGAAAGAATGTTCTGTGTTCCTGCATTTGCTGAGCTTGTTTCCCACTGAGGAATACGAAGTTATTTCAAGTAACTAGTAAAGTGGCTTTAGGAATACGAGTGTAGACCTGGAATGTGTAAATCTTTAGATGTGATCCTGTGGACTGGCTACAGGAATCTGTTCTGGAGTATTTGAATTAACATACAGGCTGCAGGCAGGCCTAGGGTCTGTTGTGATTAATAATGCCAAAGATTTCCTATGTGAACAGATAAATGCAGATGATAAATACTGTGGCAGTAACAAAACTCCAGGAGCCCCAGTGCAAAGCTGCAGATTCCCATGTATGCTGATGGGAGGCTTTGTTTTGAGATCAGGCTTTGGTTCTGCATCTGCCACTCTGTAGCTGAAAACCTAAGAGCAGTAAGAGCCATTGGATGAGTAAATTGACAGAATGGTGACTTTATTCTGTGTTCTCAGTTCAAGAGTGATCCCTTTTTCAAGCTATTAATGGGATGGGTTTTTTTTCTTTTCTGCGAGTCAGTTACTATTAAGTTTCCAAATATTGTCTGCCCTTACATGTGTCTATATGTCTCTATGTTTATGTAGGCAAGCAATTAAGTAGACTTATTTAATAATGTTTCTCTTTGAAAAGAATTTGGGTTTATCTAGAAGGGGGCCATTTTGGGTTTATTTCTTGGTGAAAACATAGATGCTGGGAAGATGCCAGTTTGTCATGTCTCACTAATAATTAAAGCAGCTGCCCTCTAAAACTTCGCTTTCATGCTGAAAAATAAATTAACGATTTTCCTTTGCTGGAGAAAATGTTGAAAAACTCACAGATGTAGGGCATATCTGAATGATAACAATTATGTGCTTTTTATGCCCCTGTTCCCTAAATGTCTTGTAAATGGAGGGACTTTTCATGCTGCTGCCACTGGGACAAAAGCATCCTGAGTTACCTGAGGCAGTCAGCCCCTGACAATTAATTTGCTCTTGGATAGCCATGGGATGGGAAGGTAGTTTCCATGGGAAAGGAGAGGGATCTGTGGAGTAAGAGAGAGCCTGGAACATGGCTGGCTTTCCCAGGGAGCTTACAGGTTTTGAAGCAATTTGAGTTCCTCTTAGACCCCCAGCTGCAGAAGTGCAGTTGGTATTTGTGATTTCTAACCTGCCGTGCTCTAGGCAGCATCCTGAAATTGTGACTTAGGCATGTCAGGACCATCTCATAAAACCAACAGAGGACCTTTTTTGAGTTCCCATTTCTTTTTCCATCTTTCACTCTCCTAAGTGACCAAAGTGAGACAGTTCAGTTGGTTTGTTTCTCATGGCAGAGCTGTGTCTGGTACAAGTGGAATGAAAAGGTAGTTAAGCAGTAAGTTAGAGAGAAGAAGTGCACTCTACATCCCCCCAGAGCTGTCCTTTTCCCTTGGGATGCTTGCCAGGAAGAAGGTGGGATGGCACTTTGAAGCAAAAGCACTCCAGAACATTGTTTGGGGAAGCCGAGCTTTTTGAAGCTTCATTTTGACATTTTCCTGACCCATCCTGCTCCCACACTTGTGCTTGTTGACTTCATGAGCCTCTCACACAGCAAGAGTGATGTACCTTTAGCTCTTGAATCCTGCTAATATATGAGAAATTTTCCGTGAGTGCCTTCACTGGAAGGTGTCAAGCAAACCGTATTTCTTCCAGTGCTTCCTGTCTTTTAATGAAAACAAGGCTATTCCTCTAACATTATGTGATGCTTTGTTTTATACAGATTACACTGAAATTCTCGGTTACGAGGTTATTACAGTTTATAATCCCCTGAAACCCCATTATGAATCCTCTTGTAGTAACAAGTACCTGGCTGTCACGTATGCAAATGCCTTATCTCCTGAGAGCAGCCAGGCACAGAGGGTGCTTTGCTCAACACTTCAAGGTATGTGCTGAGACTGCTTGTTTCTTTTTCTGTGTGAGTTTATCCCAAAAGGAACCTGCCCTCCAAGAAATCAATAATGCTTCTATATATAGATATAGACATAGTGTTTCTTACTGGTTTTCTTGACTGTGCCAACACAAATTCCAACCAGAGAGGTTATTGAAGCAGCAACATAAATTTTGACCAACTGCCGGAATACCTAGTTACTCAAAATCTGTCAGATATCATGGTGTACATGTGATCTGCCTCATCTGTGATGCTCAGCAGCAGCTGCTTTTGCATCTTAAAAACAAAAAGTCACAATACTTTGTAATTTCCTGCAGTACTTCTAGGTCCTTGGAAATGTGCAGTGAGCAGATAGGGCTTTACCTTGCTGCTTCTCAGCTGGGGGGATCAGCTCCTTTTGCAGGCAATAACTTAAAGAGATGAATTTCTTAAGAACTGTCCAACCTAATCATGAGGCTTTGGTCACCTGGATCATCCTTCTACCTACACTTTTCATGAAAAGATTTTTTCCTCTTTCTGCAGTACTTGGGAAAAACTGCAAACTCGGAAAACTGCCACTCGTCCTTGCTATAAAAGTAATTAAGGAACTTGCTGTATTAACATGCAGAAAGTGAAGCCAGATTGCATTCTCTGCTGAGACCCTAGGGGACAGAGAGATACTCAGGCTTTATCATAGGAACACGGGGCCTTCATGTGGGCTAATTGAAATGTCATAAGCTGTGCATCAGTTAACATGTTCAGATACATCTCCATTATAAAATCCACAAATGATGAGGTGTCTTTCTGTGGGCAAAATCCTGGCCTTGCTGCAAGGCCTTTTGCTTTGGAAGTGAGGGTGAGTGGGAGAGAATGTCAAAAAGGGAGAAAGCAGGGGGAAAAAAAAAAGGTAAGGGTCTAATTGAAGTTAGGAGTGATTTTATTTTAGAGAATGTTTTCTTAACTGGATGCTGCAACCCTCCCCTTCAGCATTTTGGATTGAATTACTCTTGGTAGAGATAAGCTCCATTAGGGCTGTCATTTCCAAAGGAGGCTTTTTCCCGTCTGTTATGCTCTGTTCCTCCCCCAAACCTCAGGAACAGTGATACAAACATTAGCAGGGGCCAGAGGAGGCCATGAGGATGAACTTTTTATTACCCTGCTGGTGTGGGCAATGTAGAAAATTAGTATTTCATGTGTGCCTCTCTTCACAAGGCATGTTTCGATTACAGGCTCCTGGTGCCTCAGCTTGGCGCCTGGCTGCGAGCTCTGTTGTCTTAAGCAGGGTCATGAACTTATTTTTGTTTCTTGCTGGCTGTTATCTGGTAAAAAGTCAGGGCCCTTGGCCATGTTGTGTTGGGCAGGCTGCCCCAGGGGCAGCCTTGGCACTGCCACGAGAGGAGCTGAGCTCATGGACATGCACAGCACCGAATGTGGCTGCCCAAGCCCATAAAGCTGTGTTGTGCATCCTTACCAGGAAGTCAGCTTGGGAAGCAACAAATTAAAAATACCTCTGTAAGTGTTAAGCCATTATAAAATGGCTTTTCTTTTACTTTAAGCATCTGAATTGAGAGCTGAGTGAAAGAATAGCTGAAGAACAAGCAGGCTGAAAATGAGCCTGTGCAGCAGAGCTGCTTCTTTGAAGGCACATGGTCTTTCACTGCCACACAACTTCAGCATCTGAGGCTCATCAAGTTTTTAACCTGACAAAATAAAAACACTTCAGTAAGTGGTTGAAATAGTTTTCTCTGTGCTTCCCTAGCAGGTAGGTAGGCAGTGCTACATACAGACGTACAGCCAAGATGTGAGCAGGATGAGCTGTTGCTGGGTGTGATAGCCCCATTGTGAGTTTGCTCAGCACTGACTGACACAGGCAGGGACACGGTGCTGGGATGCTCCTGGGAGTGGTTTGAGCAAAGAGCAGCATGTCTGCTTGGCACAGGTGAAGATGCAGGTTTCCTCAGACTCTCCCAAGTGTACTGGCAGTCTTTGGACCTGCCTTTGAGAGAAACAGCACGTGGTTCCCCAGCACCTGCCAATGGGCAAAATTGCATCTGCAGTGCTGTGGTCCCTTAGACTGAGCCTGGCCTACTGCTGTGCATGCTGCCCAAAAAACCTCACACGCTTGGGAAACCAGGTCTTGTCTGGCTCTTGCTCCTCTTCTCCCTTCCTCAGCCACTTTGCCAGGAGCAGCTGCAGTTTCACCTTCCCTCAGCCTCACAGCATGCCTGCAAGGCAGGCAGCTCAGGAGTGGCTCAGCCAAAGTGACAGGGGACCCCATAGTGAAGTTTGTTCTCAGGAGCAAGTGCTCACTTGCTTTTTTTCTTACTGTGATTTTAGTGACTGCCTATCACAACATATATGCAAAGTAAAAAGCATGAGTCAATATACCACAACCTGAGAGCACACAGGCAGCATTCTGCTTCAGATGCACTCACCCAGGAATAAAAACCTCTTAATGTCTTCAGAGTATTAATATGCTTAAAGTGGATTTAAAGGAAAGGTAAGAGACTTGTGAATTAAATATTGCTCATGGTATTTCATTGTTGAATTGCAGGCATTCAATTGCCTGTGGATTATTCTGCCATAGAATCATAGCAGCTAGAGATGGAAAAGCTGTACAGTTATCCCATCCTTGTCCTTGGCAATGGAAGAGTGTTCTCACAGTACGTTATTGTAGCGGCTGAAGTTGATTACTTAATTCCAATTACTGACAGTCTCCTAATTGCTTAGGCTGTATTCCAATTTTTGTCATCATGTTAACTTTTTATAAAGAGGTCTGCCCTGCCTTCTGGATGGAGATCATATGAGTGGCTTCAAATAGGAACTTGTAAAATAATTTTTTCTTTTCAGTTTTATTTCTGTCTTGTTCTTGATCCACCTGCACTTTATAAAATAAACAAGCAAACTAAAATGCCTCCAAGTGAGTAATTTAGGGAGATCAGACATGTCAGTATTCCCCAGCCATGATTATTTTCTTTTCAATGTATCCACGTCACTAACCTCCAGAGGATGGCTTTCTGATTTTTTTTATTCTTCTAAACAAATTAAGGCAAAATATCTCTGCCAAATTCTCTAGCATTCACATCACTTCTATCCCTGCCATTAGAGAATTATTCTTCAGCAATCCTTAGTTATATAAATTAGTCATGATAAAAAGGAAATATTAACTTTCTGTGTTACTGGTAAACTCACACCTTGGCCTTTCAGCATCTTCTCTATTCTTAAACCTGCCCTGTTTTGCCTCAGGCCATTTGACTATAAGGAAAAGTTAAGTGCACACTAGCAAACATCAGAGGGCAGGGCACAGTTTTCTGACTGCCCAAATTTCTTTAAATCATTTATGCATTCACTCCTTCATTTTTTGGCCTGTGAATGTGTATGAGCAAGGGTTTCTTGATGGGACTGGACAGCCAGAAAGGTATCAGCTGGAAAGGTTGGCAGACACAGGGGTCATGGGAGAGCAAGGATGAGTCTGTGAAGTTTCTTTTTAAAAAGAAAGTGCTAGTGATTGAGCTGAGGGTTAAAGATTGATGTGGGTCCGGGGAGAAAATGAAAAGCTTGAAAGTGGATGAAAGGACTTTTCTTCTGTGTTTATGTGCACTGCAGAAGCAAGTAGCAGCAGACTGGAATATGCTCAGCATCCCTGAGTGCTGCTGGGCTGTGTCCAGCACCATAAGGGGACAGCAGGTACTGAGGGGCTGGTGGGCTGCCTGTGCCCACAGATCTCAACCATCCCTGGAGGTGATGTGAGTGAAAGGAGAGCCTTGTGGCTCAGAGCAGCATCAGAAAGTTTCCAGAGAGACCATAGTGAAGGGGCTCAGTTTTGACAGGTGAAGGTACAGAACTCCCAGACGAAGTGTCATCAGGTAAATGACTGTCATTTTCAACCACATCTCTGGCAAACAGTTTTGTGAGGAAAGATTTCCAGGCACAAAGAGAGGAATTTAACTGTTGATGGAGATTGCAGCCAGAAAGAAGTCAGTAGAAGAAAGTCCAGTTTTAGAAGAATTTTGCAGAAGAGAGACAACCATGTGACATCAAGTCTATTAGACCTCCAGGCATGTGAAATTAGAGAATTCTGCTCAGTCACAAGATGACACTGAGATATGTCAAGCTTTTGGCCTGAGAGCTTATAAAATGCCTTAGAGTCCTGGCTTTGCTTTTACTTTGAACATCCCAATTGAGAGCTGAATGAAAGAATAGCTGGAGAACAAGCAGGCTGAAAATGAGCCTTTGCAACAGAGCTGCTTCTTTGAAGGTGCATGGCCTTTCACTGCCACACAGCTTCAGCATCTGAGGCTCATCAAGTTTTTAACCTGACAAAATGAGCTAGGCAAAGGAAAAGGAAAATGCACAAAGGGAAATTGTTACATTTGTCTGTAGTTTAAGCTGAGTCTTGAGTTCAGGTTACAGAGTAAAGTAAGGTTCACAGCAGTTATTTTAATATTTCAGGAACTGCTGTCAAGACCATAGTTGTGCTTATGACTGGCTGTGTAGAATAACCTGCAGGAAATATTATTTGCACTGGAGAATGCACAGTCTGAGACAGGGATGCTGTAGGTAAGCTCAGAGTGTAATATTAAAAGGAGCTGCTGTCTCCCATGATAGTTGTTTGTGAAACAAATGTATTGCCAGTTATTGTAGCTATGCTATGTAACCTCCAAAACAATTGCCACCATCACCTCCAAACAACAGCTTGTGGATTTTTAATCTTCTATTTGATGGTTCACATGGCCATTCTCACAAAATGTGAATTGTGTCTGTATTACAGATGGCTGTCTAAAGCGAGAAATCATCCTGCTTTTTTCTGCTTACCTCACATTGGTGTATTGCTGATGGCACTTCACTGTTCTTGAACCTCAGCATGTTCTGTCCCTTGCAATGTGAATCTGAAATGAAAAGATGGTAAGATGATGGCTGTGATATGGGTCCCATGGGTCTCATACCTTAAATAGTTATCTTTGGATGTAAAAATTTTGCTTGAATAACACATAATTTTATACTTGAAACAATGGAATTTTATCATTAGTAACTGCTTATATTTAGCAGATTTTAAAAATTCAACTACTTTCATTAATTTTCATGCCAAAGATAATGTAAGATACTTATGTTTAAACAGATGAAAAAAATTAATACAAAGAAGAGATCAAACAACTTTCTGTGTTCTCACAGGACAAGGCTGAGTGGCCTGAGATTAAAGAAAAGGAGATTGAGGTAGATCTCCTGAAAATCTTTCGAATGAGATAAACAATTAAGCACAGGGTAGGTTGCCTAGAGAATTGGTCAGGTCTGCACGGATGAGCTTTAAAAACTCATTGGGTACATATTATAAGCATGATTCATGTTGGCTGGAACTTGCCTGCAGACTGAAGAGCTATGACTGTTTTCAGTGATTCCCAAGATTCAGGAAAGAAAGAATGCAGGTCTTGCACCAGTTCTTAGTGTTCTGCCAGGATTTACCTCTCCTTGTGCAGTCTGAGTTGCAGCATTAAAGGTCTGTAGAAACCCAAAACATTGCTGTACTTGTGGCAGTGCAGTAGTTTGGAAATGCAACATAATTGCAAAGAAAGGTCAATGACCTTATTGGGAGTTAGATGGAAATATCTATGGTCTAAATGGGAGTAAGCTTTTGGCAAATAAAAGTGGTCAAGTTTAGCAAAGCAGAAGATAATAAATCAGTGGGCAAATGCTCTCCTGTTTGAACTGTGATGCTCTTCTCTTTCAAGGTTGCTCTCCAGTTGAACCTTAGACAGTTGCAAACAGAAATTTTAGGACCTCCTTCCCATATAAACAATGGCTTTGGAAAGCAGGTGCATATTTACAGGGTGGTGATGAGTGACTGCAGGGACATTGGGACTCCATTTTCACTGAGCGGGTATAGAGTGTGCTCCAAGATCACAGTGTGGTAACAACTCTTCCATCCACTTGGCATGAAGTTTCTTTAGAAAGCCATCAACTTCTATCATGGATGACATGTTTTAATGAGTGGTGCAGGGGATTACAGAACTCTGGAAGCTCTTCTCCCAGTAAATGTTGCCATCAAGGCAGCTCTGGAAAGAGAAGCTGAGAGAAGGAGGTAACCTCTAGTTCCTTTGACTTGCTGAGATTTTGATTATCTGTTTAACTCAGAAATATTGAAGATGTAGTTCTGGTGCTTTTGTTAAGAGTGCTTTGGGACAAATTCTGATAATCACTGATGTCCCATCTGGTTGGTAGGAACACGTTCCAGTAACCAAAATGTAGCAACACCATCCTGAGAGCCTGGACATTGAACTGCTCTGAGCGATTACTTGCTTTCAGTTGGGCTACAGAATTTTTCACTGATCCACACTGCATAGCTAATGAATATCTATGGAAAAAAATGGGAAACCAAGCGAGCAAAAATATGCTTTCAAAGGTGTTATAGTTTTCCCATCCATCTTTTCATCCAAAAGAAGGCTTCCTGCAGAGTCAGTGTTGCCCTATCAGTTGAGGAAACTGAGGGAGCATGCCCACGTCTGTGTGCTTATTTTAAAAACACCCATCCTCTCTCCCAGGTGAAAGAAGATATGTGTTCCTTTCCCTGCTGCACACAACTCTGACTGATTGATGATGCATGCCCAGGAAGAAAACAAATGATTGTCCAAAAATTATTTCCCATGTCTTTGAGAGGAACAATCTGTATTATTTTTTCTCTTGATTCCTAGAGCTGAAAGCTCTGCTTCTACCCTTTAATGGTAAGAGATGGCTGTGTTTAATTAAGGTTTTTTGAACCACCTAAATGGTCAGGTGTCTGAGATCTAGAGGCAGCTGGTGTTTGTTTAGTAAATGATGTCCCTGTTACTGTAGTAAAAGACAGGCCTCAGTGGGCTGTAAGTACACTCTGTTCCCTTGCATGATACGTTTGTCCAAGTGCACGTTTCAGACCTTTGGTTGTTTGCTCTCAAATTTCTTTCTTCTTCATTATGTTTCCCCCTCCTTCTCTCCCACCAGGTTATTACACTGAAATAAGACCAATCCAAGTAATTCACGTAATAACCCTTTCAGAAGGAAGCAGAATTTTCTCTATACAAGAGTTGTCATTGCAATCTTATTTGTTATTGTTTGCCAGCCATCAGTGCTCCCCTGTAACTTGAATAACATGTCTTTGTGACAAAGACAACAATTAACATGTATTTTGTATATACCACTACTGCAAAATGCTCCTATCTACCCATATTGTGAAATTGTGAATTGGAATAAATATTTTTTTTCTGAAGTTGATGGCATGTCTGCACTGTGGAGGGTTAGAAAGCAAATTCTCTTTGTTAGAGAGTACCTGGGAATTTTTTATCAGGTGAGTGACCAGATGACTACTTCAACAGTTGACTCTTTTCTGTCTGTCTCTCCTCATTTAACTCCTATGATGTTGTTCTTGTAGGTGTATTTTAGGTAATTTAAAGGATCAGGAGAGTGTCACCAAGATCCCAAAACTCACATTCATTGGAATAGGAAAAAATGGCTTTGGGGAATCAATTTTTGTTGAACTGTGTCTCCTATATAAGATATCACCTTGTTCCATGTTTCACATACACTGACGTAATTATAAAAATAGCTTGTACTGTGGTGTTTTGACCATTTTGTCTCTGGTTCTGTTCCAGATTCTAGTAGGCAGAGGTGGGGATTTGGTGCTAGGCCTGGAAAGTACACCAGCGGGACTTCTGCAGGACCTAACCTTTCCTTGTCTGGGATATTGCAGGGTCATTATTATCTCATATCAGCTAGGTTGTTACCTCTCTTTTGCTTCACCCATAACCCAAAGCTGCTAGTCTGCTCATCTGGAAGTGCTAGTGTGGTGTAGCTGAGAATAGAGTGCTTTGTACACACCTGACATACAGGTGTACCTTGGAGTCAAGTCCATCCTGAATCTGAAAGCATCTGAATCCAGGAGGAGTGTGGATTTGAAAGAGGAAAGGAAATTGTGAATTCTTTGAGCCTTTGAGAGATCAATCGGTTCATCAAACTCTGAGTCCAAGTTTTCCAAATAAGAGCACTCTGCGCTTAACTCTTGATGCAGTAAATCTGATCATCTGATGTTTCACTTCTCATGAACCACTGGCAGAAAGCCCAGGAATGCAGAGCCTGGAACTGTCCTACAATTAACATTTCAAAGTCTCCTGATCTGTGAGTGGGAATTAAGTGTCCCGTAGGATCTGGGCACACCCTGTGGCCAGATTTGCATCTGACTGTGATTTAATAGATGCACTTAAGATTTCAGAATTCCCTTAAGATTAAAAGTTGTTTTGAGTTGCTGGAGGGAGTCCTTCCCTTGTAGACAGAGAATTAAATTTATATTTCTCACCAAAAGATCTCAAGGACAAAGAAGGGTGACATTGCAGGTTTTCTCTCATTCTTCTGAAAGAACAGTCATTTATTCAGTGTGGAGGAGAAGCACAACCTCCTTTTCATATTATTTTTTCTTTTCAAGCACATCTGGCAGAATTAGAACTGCAATAAATCTGTCCTGATAATGATGCAAATGTGTGAAATTGCAGATCTCTCAACAATCGTTTCCTCTTAGTTTGTTTCTTTTTGGTTGTCAAGCTGCTGATTTCAAGTAACCCCTACCCCCGAAACAACACTTTATCAGGGAAAAAACCCCAATACTTTATCTTTTTTCCTGGTTTCACTTTTCATTCCCCTCATTGATACTCCAAAGATGAATCTCTGAGTGAGCCGAATAATTGGAATCTTCAGGGTACGAATTGTTCATTTTCCACTAAATATGAAACCCATCATGCTGAACTGTGAATGCAGCAGGATACACTTAGCAGGTGTATGAAAATGAAAATAAAAGGATGCTGATTGAAAAGAAAGGGGAAAAAGAATCATGAAAGTGACATTTCTTTAGCTCATCCAAAATATACAAAACTATTTTAACTGCTCTCATAACAGATACTGTGCAAAGAGACCAAATTAATTTTATCTTCATGCTGCTACACAATCTGTATAATTCTTTTGGTCACCCAAATGTCTGAGGTACATTATATTATTCATACAGACTTTACTCCTTGATAAAAGAAATCACATTTAATCTCTTTTCTCTTTATCTGTGGATTGATCTGTCTGTGAACAGTTCCAAATCTTAGCAGGCAAAAAAGTGTAAGTAATATCAACCCAGTAAGTTCTCAGCAGGGAGGTAAAGAGAGAGCATATTTGCATCAAACAGAGATTTGTGTCTAAATAGAGGAATACATACTGTGTGAATGTAATATCTGATTGTGTTTAAAGATATAATGTCTTCTAACTTGGTATATTGAAGCAAAGAAGTGCAAGAGATCAGTGTCCTTATACTTTTCATGAGGCAAATGAAAGGAACGCTGGGTATATCAAATAAAACCCTAATTCCATGCATAGTTACAGGAAACCAGTTTTTACAATTCCTTAAGCCAGACTCAATTTTGGTTCCTGCTGCTGTAAAAACAGCAACAGGGGATTTGTCCAAGACCCTTAAATTGCTGGTTTAGTTGAGCAGTGGGCAATGACAGAAGTTGTCTGAAACTTTTCTGCAGAAATACAGGATGGGAAGGTCAAGTTGCTCTCCAGTTTTAGGAATAGATACCTTGGTTCCTTTGCAGAAATAGAGCCGGAAAGGCCTTGAATTTTCATCATAGTCTCCACTTAAGCCTGTATGTTACAGTGTATGTAGCACTTAAGCCTAAATGCTACAGGCTGCTCAGTAGGCCTGAGCTGAATGATTTGATCTTCAAGGATGCTAGAGAGGGAAAAAACATACCATTGACTGGACTTTGCTTATGGCAACAGAGCATAGTTGACAAGAAAGTAAGTGGGTGCTCTGTGATTTGTTCTGCAGAAACTGTGAAGAGGGAAGATGAAACTATGAAGAGGGTAGATTGATTTCATAATTAAATGTGAAGCTGCCTCTTTTTCTAGTTTCATTGTCAGCTCAGAGGCCAGCCCTAGTTTGAAGAATAGTTTTCTCTGATTTACAAGGCTTTCAGAAAGCTTCGGTGCAGTTTTGGGTAATCTTGTGCCAAATTTGGCTCTATACAGGGGTCTGGGTAAATCTGGATTGGTGTATTTTATGCATATAGTGCAGAGAAATCAGCAAATTGCTTACAGCTCTTTTCTGCCTATAGGCTGATGCAGAGAGGAGCCACAGCCATATACAGGCAAATTTTCTGGGAGCTCCAAATGCTGACTTTGGTATATGGGCCTACATTATTTTTTCAGTCCCCAAAGAACCCAGCATTGTTGTTTCATCTGAATATAAGTCACAGTGTAAAACTTGTTTATCTCCTGCAGAGTAAAAGCACACAAATTAATCTTGTAATATTCACTGAATTTAGCTTCTGAATCCAGGGACCATACTAAGATCACCTTTGCCAGAAAGTCCATAGTGTGACCATTTGACATTCAGTAAGTGGGGAGAACCATCTGCATTTGAATGTGGAAAAAATAAATGGCCAGAGAAAAGGGGAAAGTGTCACAACTTTCACTGACTGCAGATTTCAATGGCACCTTTATATTCAGATGACAAACAAGAGGGAATTGAGACCTGATCTGGAGCACAGCTTGCTGCCCACACAGCCCCACTTCCCCTTTCCCCTTTCTCCCAGCAGATCACTGAAATACAGGCAAGTCTGCCTCAAGGGTTTCTTTTTGAAGATTACAGCATCTTCTCCAGGCTGTCCTGATAACAACACAGTGAGTGTGTATTTCTTACAATGTGGGTGGGAAGCCTCTTGGAATATAGGACAGTGAGCCTACCCTGTATTACAGGTGGGTTTTTTCATTTAACAAATGCTCATTTATCAAGCTGCTGAGGGGAGAGAAACCCAGCTATTTCTGACTATTTGCCTGCAAGGATATAAAAAACACCTTTAAATGTATAAACAGACTTGAAACCCCACAGGATTTAAAGGCAGATGTGAGGCATATGCAAGCTTTTAGAAGGATAAGTAGTCCACTTCATCCTTATTGTGTTTTTACTTATTCTATAAAACATCACAAAGTAGGGATTTAAAAGTGCTTCCTTCTATAAAATTATTCTTCTCCCTGCATTCATCTTTGCATGGGCTGCTCATTTCAGGGGAGTTTGTTATGGAATACTGGATTTGGCTAGTGCTTTTCCTTTTCATTATTTTAAGTCATTTCCTTGGCAGTGATTATACTTAACATTAAGTATAAACTTAACTGCCCAAACTAATAGGGAGAGTGAATGTCATTGACCCTTACTCCTTTCTCTTTACCAGTCCAAGGATAACTGTGAAGTTAAAGTAATTATGTTAGTCTGAAGTTGGCATCAGAGGCTTATCCCTGTCGAAAATGATCCTTTGTGTGTTTCTTTTAATACAGACAGTGATTTCAGGCTTTTGTTTACAATACATACAACTACTTGAAGCATCATACCTACTTTTTGAATCCTCTAGTGACTATTTATGATATAACTATAAAAAAAACCCTAGGCTGATTCCTCTTTGAGTCTATGACTTTGATCATAGGGTATTGCATTGAACTTTACTTTAGAGGCTCTAACAAGAACAAAAGTCAAGAAAATTTAGACCAGCAGGGAGGGCCTTTCTATTCAGAAGCAGATTATCTTTAATCCTTATCCCTTCCTTTTGCCTGACGTGATATGCACATACAGGCATCCGTATGTACACAACTACTTGTACAGTTTAAGTTTCTCCTGCCCTCCCTCAGAGCCAGAAGCATAAATCTTGTTTCTCTAAAGGCATTTAAAGCACAAAGTTATAAAAATATTCTCTGTTTCTGCGTGGGGTATGTCACTGGCAGTAGGAAACATTTATCTTCCCTGTCACTTAGTTTCCTTGCTGAGGTCTCTAGAGACAGCAGCATTTGGTTTTCTTGAAATTTTCAATAAAGGACAGGCAAATAACGTCTTTCCCTGCTAGGCACTCCCCAGCTTAGCTCTGCTGAGGGTCTTGCAGGGACAATTACCCTGCACCACTGCCGGAGTTTCAGTGGTCATTGTTATTGCAGCATTTGTCCCTTTCCTGACAAATCACATTATTCCCCTGGCTGAGGACCATTAGTGGACCCAGGGGAGCCAGGAGGGAATGGCAGCTGGCAGCTCGCCCCTGGGCAGAGACAGTGTGAGAGGGAGTGAGCAGAAGAAGGTCAGGAGCCCATCTGGGTACTTTCCTGTACCTGTGAGCTGCCAGCTACACAGTGCTTGAGGTGCTTGATACCCCTGCCCTGCCTGGGGCTTGCTTCTGTCTCAGCTTTGCAGTGTTGCACCCACTGCCCTCCCTACACTTTTTCCCATGAGGGAGGGGGTCTTTTCCATGAGCTTCTCTCTCAGCTGAAGCATTTGGCAATGTGCAGTCACCTAAACATGAGCAATGCCTGGAAATCACACCATTTTGATAAAATACTATCTTTTTCGGGTTTTTTCCCCCTCTTGCTACTTGGTTCGTTTTCAGGCTTTGGCTTCTGTCGCCATACATGCTGGAAGAACAGTTGTTGTCATGGTGTAGCTGGAGTTTTGAGGTCTGCACAGTGAAAAACAGCCAGAGCTTTTCTATCTTGTGTCAGACACTGCACAAACAGCAGTTGGGCACTGTCAGTGTGGGATATCCTTGCAGCTGAGAGAGCAAATCCATCCTTGCTGCTGCTGATTACATTAAATGGCTCTATGCGAGCTGGTAGTTCTCTGTTTGAGAAACTAACAGGAGGGGGACAGAAAGGTATTAAGACATCAATAACTAAAGCCTTATCTTGACTTGAAATTCTTCCTTTCCCTGTTCTGTTCCTGATCCCAAACATTGAGCAGCAAAATCCCCAAAGAGGCTGGTTTGTAATTCTCACCAGTCTTCTGCAACCAGCTGTTTTCTGCATCCCAGGGGTGATGTGGGTCTCCAGGTGTCCTGCTGAAGCCTTATTGAGTCATTTGTTTCTTTTCTAATATGAATGTTCCCAGTTCACTTTTTGATATATAATGCATCTTAATTTCTCTCTATTTATTTCCTACTATATACATATTTCTGTTAACCTTAATAGCCTGCTTGGGAGAGATGGAAGGAGAGGTAAACACAAAAGTGTCTGGTATTCATTCAGATTACAAATACTGGGGGAAGCTGATATTTTATCACTTGCAAAGTCCTTCCTGTTTGCTTTCTTTCTTGAGAAATCTTCACCCCAAAAAGAGTGCATACATGGTACTCCCTTCCTGTGTATCACCTTCATATGGCACTGCACTTTGGTGACAGGCTGATTTAACTTGCTCCCCACTTCAGTTTAGCATCTAGGCTGCTAAGCACAGCTGTATTGGTAATGGTTACCATTGGCAAACAGATGCTTTGCTCTCCCAGTGAGGCAGGCAATTTGCTTGATGCTCTTGCTCTGTAGGAATTTTTAGATTTTGTTGGTATTTTTTTGCAGTATTTTCATTTGCTGTGGACAAAAATGGATATGTTAGCACACCAGTCTTGTGCAAATTTCTGCTGTTAGAATTTATGTAGAGTCTAGGTGGAAGCAAATGAAGCAAAGTGGTTAAAGTGTAGCAAGATTCTTTCAGTTCTCTTTCCACCTTTACCGCAGACAATGTGCTGCTTTATATAGATGCTTCTCTGGGTATCTCAGTACCTTGCAGCAATGATCACTGCAGATAATCAGCCTCTGTCTGCACCAGAAGAATTACTGCAGCTGCATACCATGGTTTATCTCTGCTGGGAGCCCAGATGAGATGCATTAGCAGAAGTGCACAGCCGACATGGCCGCGTTAAGCACCATCCTGGACTGTGGCATCAGGGACGCTGCCGTGCTTGGTAGGGCAGTGGTTGCCAGCCATCTGCAGAGTCCCCACTGCTATTAACAGTGCAGGCAATGAATTCCCAAAATATTCCTTTTGAGGACCACAGCCATGGCTAGCTCTGCTGCATTCTGGTTGTATTTACCTGTGGAGATCTGCTCACAGGAGGAGTGCTGGCTTTGGTGGCAGTGCTCAGATCTCTTCTACTGTTTTATTGAACAGAGCAGGGACCTTTGTATTAGCATGCCTAAAAATAAATGCTGTCTTCTTAACACTGGGGCTTAAAGCTAATTTGTTGAAGAAGTGCACAATTTAAAGTTACTGCTCTTATAAAGATGCCACATTGCACTCTAAATGATGTGAGCTTTGAATTCACTTTGCTGGTTTCTGGGTAGGTTTAATCAGACTCAGCTAAGCTTTCGAAATACTGATCCATTCT
Source organism: Anthoscopus minutus (assembly GCA_013399455.1). NCBI lineage: Eukaryota > Metazoa > Chordata > Aves > Passeriformes > Paridae > Anthoscopus > Anthoscopus minutus. The sequence continues at coordinate 22,933 of VWYI01015689.1, forward strand.
GATATTTGGGAGGACACCTTGACAGCATCCCCAAACTTCCTTAGAGTAAAACCAGAGGTTCATGGGGACACAGCAAGAGCTGTAAGCCAGCAGCAAACACTAGGTCCTCATGGAAGCTCCTGTGCAGGCAGAGATGAAGCAACTGTGAGCTGCCAGTCCACTGCAGCCCCATGACAGGAGAGGATAAAAGGGACTTTTTGAGCAAACACTAAGACTTAGACTTCTGGGAGCTGTAAGTGCTTTAACCTTACACAGATGTTCTTACAGCACCAGTGAGTTAGGATCTTGATCCTAATAGAAAGTATAAGTAGAATATAATGTTACTTACTGGTTGCTGGTTCCAGGGAATAAAAAAAATAGAAACAGCAGCTGTGATGGAGAGTTAACTTTTAATGTGTTTTTTCTCATATGACGTTGGTTAATTTGTGCATCCAGTTGGTCTCATGAACCTCAATGAGACTGTTTGTGGGAATAAATAGGCTAGTTTTTAATCCCTCAGGTTTTCCTAATAGCATCATTATGTCATTTAAAGCATGAGCAGCATTTATCTTGATGACCTCTTGTTATTTGAGATCAAAGTCAGATAAGAGTTGAAAATTAATTCAACCCAGCAATCTCATTAAAAAACTGTCTACAATATGACTTTCACAGCAGAGTCATTCTGAAGGTTTAATTTTGGTACTTTGCAGCAGCCTTTCCTTCCATAAATCCCTTTCTTGGCTTGGGGCACTAATTATGACTTTTATCAAGAGTCCTGTCCTCAAAATGCCTGTGAACACATCTGTGTCTTGTGGCATCACCAGAGTCACCAAATGGGAAATGAATCAAATTACAAAGACCTAAAGATGTAGAGAATTCTAGTCTTGAGTAAGATAAAATATCTACCTACATCAAGGTGAGTTGTAAGGGTTTGACAGACACATGAAAAGTCCCTATTACTGCTAAAGTATTACTGGAATTAGGTCATGCTCCAGTGTCATTTTCCTAAAGATAGGGGTGTGATATTTATATCAGAAAGATGTGTGAATCTGTGTGAGATGAAAGTGTACTAATTTCATAGTTGCTTTTATAAATATTTTTCTTGCCTCCTGCTTTTTTGAAGGGTCTCATGAGTCTGTCTAGAACTGGTACCTCAGTGAAGGTCTCATTTAATTGTCTAGTTCAGATTTACTATAACCATACGGCAGTGATGATGGTGAGAATCACATTTTGTGGAATAAATTCCAGAGACAGTAAAAAAAACAGCTTTTTTGAGGTTAAAGGTTTCTTACAATGAGGATAATGTATTGAATGGATTGGTAACAGAGGAAACAAAACCATCAAAAAACTATGATGCTGCTTTGGTCTGTTGAATACATCCAGAAAGTTTCCTTACTAATCATCTCCCTCTTAATGGGTAAATCCTACAGCTTAAAAAAAGGCATTCAAAATATTATGTAGAAAAACTCAAAGTATTTCCTCCCTAAATTATTAACTGTTGCCAACCCAGTGCAGGCATGAGTTGTAAGAAAGAGCATCTCAGATTACATGAGATGTCTATATTGAGGCAACTGATTTAAGCCCTTTGTATGGTGATGGCAGTATAATTAATTCATACTATGTAATAAAATATGCATAAGTAATTCATACTGTAATGAAAGTGACTTTCTTGTGTAGTGTTAGTAGAAAGACATGGTACTGAAAAAGACTGCAAGATTTCCTACTATGTGTTCACACATATGCAAGATACCTAAAAATATTTTAAACTTCTTCTTACATTGGGCATATCATCTAAAGCAAAAGAAGCAAAGTTGCATTACATGTATAATGGACCTCAGCCTTGAAAGAGGCTGTTAAAGATGGAAATTCATCTTAAAATCAATTTGTAAGCTTATGGTATGCTCATCAGCACCCATATAATGGGAATTGGGAAGATCTGTGTAGGCAAAGGGAAATAGCAAGCAGAACTGCATCAGGAACATGGAGCCACAAAATTCTGCAGGTCCCTCAAGATATTAGGCACTAATCAGAGAAAAAAAAGAGTGTTGCATATTCTTTTCAATATTTTCTTTTCTGTGGTCTTTGCCACTGAGTATAATGGATGAATTTGCAACAGGGAAATTCTAGAGAGTAAAGGTGCAGTGCTCCCTTTGACAGATATGCCCCCAAAAAATCTCTCTCTATATATATATATCCATATATATGTATTCATGTGTGTGAAATGGAAAAACTCAGGAAATTAAATGTCAATAAATCTTTGGTACCAGATGGCATTCATCTGAGGTTTCAAAAAACACAGAGCAGAATTACTATAAAAATGTGTATAGATTGTTGCTGAAAACAGCCCCATCTATCAAATGAGAATAGTTGCCAATTGAAAAGATTTTTTAGAAAACTAGAATAGCAGCAAGAATTATATTGTGACCATCGAATTTAATCTTCCATGGTAGGAAAATAAATGTATTCTGTTCTAATAAATTAACATACTGTTTCTTTTGATATCCTACCATCTTTGACAGGTTTAACAAAAATATTTAAAACAATGCAGAAAAAACCCATGTGTCATTAGAACATAGATATAACTAATTATTTTTTAAATGTCTTGTTATTGATCTTCCTACATAGTCTGTTAATGAAATTTGTTAACAAGAGGGTAAGAGTAAAGTTAGATCTGTTTGGAGATTAGGAGAATAAATTAGATTACCTAGATTACAGATAGGGAAAAAAGAAAAGACTGATATCTATGCCTCAGTACAAGAGGAGATTGTTTTTATGATGTAGCCACAATGTTCAGACCTAGAGGGAGTGTCGTGGAACATATTGAGAGTGTGAGGAAAGAAGTGCCAGCACAATGACAACTTGTTTGTGCAGCTATGCAGTACATTAAAAATTCCTTAGAAAGTTAGAAACCTGGGCAATGTACTTCAGGACAGGCAGGTGCAATGGAATTAATGCAAAGATCAACGTGATAAGCACTCATTTGGGACTAAATGGAGCCACCTGTAGAGGAGACAGAGGTGGGAGGTAACTTGTCTCTTCCACATAAGAGCACATCAAAGGTCTTCTGGAGTAAATCCAGTCCCGTGGCTGGAAGGGAGGTGAACATCAGGTGTCCTGTGGGTGTCTGAGGTGGGAGCCACTCACAGCAGCATCAGACAAGCGCTATCTGACTTTTCACTGCCTGTAGAGTAATGCTAGTCGTGACTGTGACTCCTGGTGTTTTTAGGGAACACATCACTTACCTTAGTACAGACATCCAGGCAGCTGCCTTTTCCCATCCCAGACAAAATATGTAGTGAGAACAATTAACCCTACAGAGCCAAGCAGCACTTAAGATAGGGATCGCTAAAGATATCTGTGTGACAGAGAAAGATGATGAGTGGATTACCAAAATGTTGCACTTTGTTAGGGGGGAGATAATGTTGTCTGTTATACCTTTTCACCCTTCATTAAAGGATTTACTTTTGCTCATTTTATTCTGAAAAAAAAAGGGAAAAGATAGCAAAAAAGGAGTGAGGGAAGACTCAGCAAAGATGAGAGGAATGGTAGTTGGAAGTGTAGGAAGAGCTTCAGCAATGAAGACTTGAAGCAATGCTAGGAAATCGATTTGTCTCCGTTCCTATGCATGGGCTGCAACTAATGTTTTGGAGAACATTTCTGAAGGAGGCGCTTGCTATTAACCCCAAACTAATTCATCCATTTCACTTCAAAGTATGTGATGAGGGAAAAGTCTCCTTTATCTTCTTTGCTTGGGATAGCAATAAAGTCCTACTCGTGCTCCTTTCAGTTCCAGCAAGGAGTGTGCGTCGCTGACATTCTCAAGCCCAGCTTTGCAAAGAAAACATCTAGAGAATGTTTCTTAAAAACAGGCTGAGATCTGGTTTTCTCCATGGGAATCAAAAGGAAAGTCTGGACTTTTCACAAAAGATTTATGAGTATCTCTTCCAAATTCTCAGCATTCAGCTGAATAGGAAGTCTGCCTGTTTTAACAGTTGGATTGATAATTCAGTGCAGTGGGGATAAAGTATTAGCTAATGTTTGCCAAGAATTTTGTGTCAAGCCATCCTAGAGGAGCAGGAAAGGAGGCCTTCGTGCCCAGTATGGCAGAGCTCATCTCTAAATACAAATAGTCTGAAGTTTCAAAAGAGGATGTGTTTGGAGAATTTGAGAGGTCAGCAGAACAGGACTTTGTTCTGCTGTGATTTTTCTTCTAATTAGACAAAAGCCAACTTTTTCCTCAGAAGGAAAGCCTCCTTCCCCAGCTCCCTCATTTCCTCATAGAATGTGCTGTTGGAAGAACAAGGACTTACTTCTGAAATCATTGCTACCAATTATAAAGAAAATTCCACTGAGAAAATGTTAACCAAACATTTTCTCATTAAGACAAGTCCAGATGCTCCATTTTTGTGTGTTTTAAAACCAGTGCAGTTAAGTCTTTGAGATACATGTAACTGGCAAGAGAAAGAAGACGACACAAGGGTAATGGTTTCACTCTTATTTTAAATTAACAACTGTAATGTGTTGTCTCTCACTCCCAATAGAGATCTGAGCAAGGACATGGATTATATGGCATGCCAAAATGAGTGGGCTTAAGTTGCAGGAACAAAAGGAAAGGACTCTCTGATAGGAGATGCTACAAAGACTCTTTAAGATAATAATGTAGGAAAGAAGTCAAGATGCCAGAAACGAGGGAAATAATGTCAAAGTTTCAACTTCTTTATTTTCAGGGTTGGAGGGGAGGTAAATCTGTTTTTGGGCTTTTGGAAGCAACGCATTTCTGTCCATGGGAAGAGGTGGGAAAGACCCTTCCCATATTAGCTAGGCTGTCTGAAAGCCTGTATGGGAGAGGTTGATAATGGGCCTGGGCAACTTTGCCTCAATTTACAGATACTCTGCAATACAAATTTCTCTCCTGCCTCCTGGGAGCTTGATTACAGGTAATAGAGAGCAGCGTTTTACACAGAAAAAGGAAAAATCTGTGCATTTAGACAATTCTAGTTGGAAAATTGTAGCCCAAGGCTGTAATAAAGATGCCAGTTTTATGAAACTGAAACAGACTTGGACATGCTGAATTATGGACTAAGGGGAGCACAGGCAATTAATAGTAAAATTGCTCTTAAATATAAATGAGAGTTTAGGATAATGCTTTTGATAATAATCTTTTTGTAACAGCACAATAAAGGGATCCGCACTCTCTGCCTTTCACAGATGAACTCATTTAAATATGCCCTCCATTCCCTTAAGATCAGGCTTAGATACTTGACATACACCGTAATGTCAGTCATTATTTCCCGAGCACATCAGCAAAGTTTGACTCCATTGTCGCAGCTCCATCAACACCAAGTGCTGAATTTCGCTGGAGGCTCTGCAGGCTCTGTACAGCACTGGAATGACTGCAGCTGTGACACACAAGGATGTGTGAGATGGAAATGGTGTGGCCACTGTGGTCCTGCTTCCCCTGGCAGGACAGGGCGGAGGAGTGCTGTGCTGTGCACTGGTGGGACACACGCCGGGCCTTGTGGCTCACCCTCTCGGCAGGAGCAGGAGGGAAAAGCTGGTTGTGAGGGGTCTGTTCATACAGTGAACACTGGCAGACTTCTTTCAGCCTCGTGTTTTGAGTAATACAGTAAGGTTTTCCACTGTGTCTCTTGGAAGTTGTGCACTGGAAGATTGCATGGAGCCGCAGCGCAGGAGACGGTGCGGAATTGCTCCCTTATCTGTTGATGTTGGCTTCACCAAAGAGTGCGGCAGAAACGACGGCCCCAGTGTGTCTCCCGATGGAGGCACTGCTAGCAACCCAATCTCTCGTCTGTGCTGCTCTTATAGGACATTGATTTTCTCTTAGGAGCCAGAAATGCTCTCACTAAAACTGAGGACAAAATCCCTATTGATACCAGTGGAAGCAGAATTGAGCTTTTGTGATTTAAGTGGGGTGTGTAAGGAGGGATCTCTATCCCAAAGAAGAAAGCCTCTAACTTTTTTAAGGTTGGTTGTGTTTGTCTTGTAGGTGATCTGAAACAGGTATTACAAGCATCCCAGTTCCCTTAAGTGCTTTCTGGGGGAAGTGCCAAGTGTACCAAAGCTTTGTGTTATTTCTCTTGCCTCTTGACTAAAAGGGCTGACTTGATATTTGCAGAGATAGCGGAGCAGCAGCTCCCTTTCATGCCTGGGGGGAGTCTGATAGTTGCCCAAACTGCTTCAATTCCTTTCTGCCTGGGGCAGTGCCCTCTTTCAGGCTGGGAATCCAGGCACGGCCCCTGATCTGGCTGTCATCACTGGCAGTGAGGGAAAAGTGATGCATCTTCCTTATACCATCAGGATGCTGTCTTCTAAGGGTAGGGTTAATTGGCTTTTTGGGACAGTGGGAGGGAAAAGAAGGAAAGTGTGACAGCTGTTTCATTAGATGGGATGTTGAATAAAACTGTTAAGAGGCTGCACCCCCCCAGAGTTAACCTTTCTTGCCGGCATTTCAAAGCTCAGTCATGAGGTTAGGTTTGAAGAGGCTGATGGGGTGGAGTAGGGGAGATTAATATATTTTATTAACATCAACTGAGGAAAAAAAGCTTTTCTTTCATCATGACCTGAACCATGCGCTTCTACTGTAAATGAAATGGCAGCTTACCTGAGAGAAGAGAGAGGGGATTTAAAGCCAAATAATGATTCATAAAAATCCATTTCTGCAAATTAAGTAAGTTTTGAGGAACATGTAGCGCTAGACTAGCTTTTCTATATGCAAAACCCTTATAGCTGAAAGGCATTAAGTCAATTAATACCATATAATACGTCAGAGCTCATTTGTGCCAGCAGAAGGTCACCTCAAGAGACCAATGCCCTGATCCAGCTGATGTACTCTCCTAAGACATCACAGCACGGGGCACTGTCCTGGCAGCACAGGGCAAGATATGGATCCTGACTGGACAGCCCAAGTTTTTATGTTTTGCAGCTGCCTACTGCATAGACTTCTTAATCTGACTCCTGTCTCCAGGGTGTTTACTTTCTGCACATTTTTCTGGCTTCTTGGCCAGCATGAATGTCTCTTTGGCAAAAATTTCCACAAGGAAGGTATCTTAGGACAGATCTTCTGAGCTGGGGAGCCACACTTCTCAGTATTTTATGTTCCTGCATAACACCAGATTCTGCAATGTTCTGTTTCACACTAGTGTAAATGTGGAGGAAATCTGTAGCCTATCAATTTACACTGAGGAGAGAAAGAGACCCACTGTAGTGAGTGCATTGTACAAAATGAAGTAATAAGTCAGTCGGGGTCTCCACTTGGCCTTGTCAAAGGGCAAGCAGAAAGACATGCTGGGGGGAGGTGGGGTGAGACTGGGGGGTGGCAGGCTCAGTTTGAATGTTTGCCCTTTGAATTAATTCTGGTTGACCTACTTCAGCAATGATTGAAGAATTTTTTATTCGGTTTGCCCTGATCTATCCCCTGGTGAGCATGTGCTTGTTATTTTTTAATGAAACCATTTTCACAGCCTGTTGTTTTAGGTGTTGCGAATGGAGGAGAGTGAGGTTATTCTTTGGTTCGTATTCTATTTTTTGTTTCTTCAGGGTTCCCAGCGTCACACAGTTGCTTTTAACTGCGTATGCACAGTGCATTCCCGGTTCCTCACTCTCAGCTCAGCAGGTTTATTTTCACAGCAGATAAAAATAGTGTAAAGATACAATCATTGGTTGAAAAAAAAGATCTCTCCTACAGGAGCCATAAACTGAGTATTTTTGTCTTTCCTTGCGAGTCATGTGCAAGTAGACTTGAGGGGGGTCTTGCTCTGTCTTTAGACTTCTCCAGAGTGTTGATGTTTGTGCCTCTAGACACAGAATGCAGGTGGGATGGGATACACTGAAGTCACTGTGAAAAATAGCTGTTAATTTACACTCTGTGCTTAGGTCAGACACAAAGGACTTGCCATACTGGATGAGATCACTGTTCCATCTTGTTCTCTTTCTGAGGAAAATCTCTCCATCACACCACTTGACATTCTCCCACCAAGGCTGTTTCACTGCAGTTGCAGTTCCAAATGGTGAGATCCTGAGGTCTCTGCCTATTTGGGAGCTTAACTTCACAAGAATCATGCTTATTCTCCACTGCTCTGGAGCTTTTGCTGTACAAGGAGAGAGGCTCTAGGGGTAACTAATGACTTCCTGCCCACAGATCTAGGGCTGATTGCCTTTTGGAGGTATTGCTTTGGCTCTGAAGTGGCAGGTAAAGAGTGACTTTGGGGGATTTGTTAGCAATCAAAAGCCACCACATTTTTCTCAAAATACACCAGGTTTGGTTTTGCTATACAAAGTGATACAAAGGAGGTATCCTCGTAGCAATCCGAGAGATGTTGTTGTGTTATGCCATTCCCTGTTGCTGACAGTATCAGCTTTTGTTTTATGAGGAAGGGGTAAAGGGCAGAATGCCCTAATGGAGGTTAAAAGAAATTATTTTTTGAAATGGTTCTTTTTGAGATTGGGATTTTTTTCCTCGGTCTTCAAGAAAGTAATTTTGAAAAAAAAACCTCATGAAAACCTTCATTCTAAACAAGTGAATATTAAATAAAAAGATCTTCAGTTTCTTAAGTGAATGCTTCTTGGGCAACTCACATTGATCACAGTTTCAAATATTGATTTCTGACTTAAAAGAAAAATTGACCAAATGCCAGTAACTATTTTTCAACAAAGAAATAAATACTGCTTCTAGAGAGGAATTACATACTATGTATTGCTTTATTTTATCATATCACTGTGATTAACTATGTGACCTATAAATTGAAAGGCAAAAAAAACCCCAAAGAAACCTTTATCATGAACAAAGACACACCTTTAGTCTTTCTTCTGAGTATAACTAGCCAGAAACAAGTTTCATAATGGGATGCTATTATCATAACTTTAATCTTGTTTAAATTCAAAAATCTTCCTGCAAGCCTCAAGGCCTAGAGGAAAGACCTTTACTAAGTTATCTAAAGAATGCAGATTGCCTGTGTATCACTTCTTATAGTCCATAAAATCCTTTGTAATTTACAGAACAGCTGTCCATAATAAAACATCAGAAAAGCTCTGAGTCCTGAAACTGAAATAAGCACGACATCGATAAATGCATTTATGTGGAACACATTTAGAAAGTCGCATGTGCCAGCTATAAGCTTTTTACCTGTTTATTGCTAAAAAGTCTTAAGGTAAGGGGTTAGAAAAGGTTGTCAGATGAAATAATAGCCAATAAACATACAGAGCCTCAATATTAAAAGATCATCCACCGGAGCTTCTAGGAAAAAAACAAGTGACCTCTAATGAATTTGAGAGGGGAAAATGTTTCAAAATGCAGGTTTCGTTCAAACATTGACCTTCAAATTTTCAAGTTATTATTTTTTTTTGCTGTTCTTATAAACCAGTTCTAGGATCTTTTCAAGGTTAAGAGAGGAGTTACTGTAACATTTCAATATAATAGGTGTTCACTTAGCATATGTTGGCCATGAAGAGGACAAATGGAACCTTTTCATTCCATGGCTGTGTAGAAAAATACCATTTATGATACTGATCCCACGTAAATGTCTTCATAACTTACAGATATGCTTTTTTGAAATGAAATTTCCTATAAAGTCAGGTGCCAGTTAAAAAAATATTGATGTCTGTTTCTCTAGCACTTTTGTTCCTTCAAGAACTTAAACTTACTTTGATACCACAGACCCATCCATAATTTACTGACAGAGTCTAGGACATGTCAGGATGGGAAATAAAATAATAATGGATCTGAAGACATTTTTTTTTTTTTTTAGAGTAGAGCATTTACTTACACTGGGAGCAAAGTTTTTCCTTCTAATGTTCTTTCTGTGATTCTCAAGAGTGGACTTCTGTTTCCAATAATTTTCCTGTTTTCTAATGAAACCGCCTCATGTTTATTGTGGATTTAAAAAAAAATCACTTCAACTGGAATAGCAGTTATGGTAAAAAAATCCCTTTTTGAAAAGCAAAAGGGCAGTTAGCATTTAAACACAGCAATGCAAACTCAGCAGAAACCCTGCCCCATGGTAGTAGGGAAGGAAAAATTACTCAGCTAGATTTTGGGGGCAAATCAGTTCCAGCCCTCTTTATTTTTATACCTTCTGAATGCTTGAACTTCTTTTCTGACATTAGTGACTGACTGCTGACTTCTATAACGTGCATTGCAGTAGGTTTGGACACCGGATGATGTGACGTATGCAATTTCCAACGTGTGTCGGCCTCTATGGAAAACACTGGGTTACTTAAACTGTCTTGTCTTGCTTCTGTCTCATCAAATGAGAATCATGAGAGGAAACAGCTTTGTCCTTGTATAAGGAACAGAGACATAGAATTGTTTCTTCCTTCTGGTGTTAATAAACAGATGTGACAGGACAACATAGTAGAATTTTTAGGGATCCCTTAGTTTCCTCAGCACTTGTTGAGGATTATTGCAATGAAAAGGCATGGCTTTCTGCAAGGCAGTAAGTGTGTGTGCTTAACTAGTTGAAAAAATCTGTTTAATCATATTGCAGACTAGGGCAAGTGCTTCATCTGTAAAGCAACGAGAGAATGATTGATTGAGGACAGTTTTCAAACAAATGTTTTACAGATTTTCTGTTCAAGACCCAGTAGCACTGTTATCAAAACAGTGGAACTGAGAATGGATTTGTTTTCTGACCAGAAGAACTATAGTAAGAGCAAAGACTGAATTCAGCTAATGGTTTGTAGAGCATAAAGTTTTTCATTCTAACTTATGGGAAAAAAAAAGTTAAAAAAAATTGTAAAACAAAATTGTAAGAAAGAAAAAAGGGGAAAAAAGGAAAAGAAGCTCAGCACATAATTTACACCAGCTTCTTTCAATCACTAGCTTAGTCCAAGGCTCTGGTATATGTCCCACACCAGTGAGTGGAATGGCAGTACAAAAGGCAGGAATAGAAAGGAACAAGTAAAAAATGGGAGCACAAAAGGAAGGAATGTCACAAGCCACAGGAGTCAAGATAAAAGAAAGAAAGTGAACAAAACATATTTCATGAAACAAACAACCCATGTGTTTATGCTCCGCCAACTAAATAACTTCAACAAGTAATTTTTCTAATTGCTTTCCCTTTCTTTTAGTATTTCTCATTATTGTTTTCCCAGTATCATCTGATCTTAAATTATCACCTTTGTAATAATGACAACTTAAGTTCTTACTTCTTTAGAAGAGTAATAAATTATTGGCTGGGGGATGGGAACTAAAGGGAAAAAATTATGTTTGATGGGGGGAAAAGCAGAGGTTAGGAAAGGGTACATACAATCTGTCCAGAGCTACAGACACATTTTGTGTCCTTATGTGTGAAAGGATATCCCTAAAGATGGTTCTGCCAGGAAAAATTAAGTCACGCTTGGGAAGAGGGGCTGAGCAGTGGGTTGGCTATTGAATAAGTGCAGCAATTCTCCTTGACTTTCAGGATGTTTTCAGCTGTCTATTTTTCTTAAACACAGGCAGAAAGAGAATGTTGAAAAGGATACAGCTTCCAGTTGCAACTAATTCCTTATACTGATAAAGGGATTCAGGACTGTCAGTTTGAGGTTTTAAGAATTTCTTTGCTTATTTATAAACAGCATCATGCTTGCTGAATTTTTGCTCTTTCAAACAGGGCAGATTTTGGAGAATGCTGTGCCCTGTGCCAGTTCTCCAGCATTATCCTGATGCTGAGCTGCTGCTGTGCTCATGGTTATACCTCTCCCTGTGGCATGTAAGAGACAGTGCTAAGTAGCTGCCTTTTCTAGACCAGTAATATTCACAGTATTTTGTTGAATTCAAGAAATCAGTATATCCATCTGCCATTTTTGTGTCCTTCAAATTAGATATTTCAGATCTGTACTTATTTGTCCTTTTAGCAGCTGTACCAAATAAGATGAGTCTCACAAAAAGCTCCACTTGGTTAATATCAATGTCAGAAGTTACTATAAGCCTCAATACAGAGACCTTCAGAGTAAAGAGTCTTTGAGGAAAAAGGCCTGAGTACTTGAGCAAAGTCTGTGCTGTGTAAAGTTGGCCAGGGCCTGTTGTCTTGGTGGCATGCTGGAGTGACACAAGGTGGAGAACCTGAGATGGCCTCAGAAGGTCAGCCATGAACACTCACTACTGTCTAGGGATGGCCAAAGTGAGATGAGAGGTGGGAATGTTGATTCTCACCCCACTGCTCTGATTCCAACGTTGGAAGGTGGCCCAGCTTTTTGGGGTGGCATTTACACTCTCCTGGCCCAGTGAGAGCTGAAAAGTATCACATAAGTTTTTGCTTGCTCTCACACACCCTAAAACTCTGCTCTCAGTTTGTCTCAAGGGAAAGAAAACAACGTTCCTCCCTTATCAGGCTGTGCAACATCTGTTTCAGTTTGTTAGCTGCTTTTCTGCAATATTGGAAGACTTTGGTCTGCTGGAAATGAAGTTTCTGTTATCAACAGCTGCCAGTGGAATGTGCTTTTGTGGAGCAACCTGTGCTCACAAGAATTGCTCAGCTTTGTAATTAAAATTTTCTGATATGGAGAGTGCACAGAAGCAGAGCTTACATCAAATATGTCATTCACAATTGTTTCATACCTAAACTCTGACTTTAACATTGTAAGAGTGGTGACATACTGCTTTTCTTCTTTTGCTGACTCCTGACACCAACTCAAACACATATGATTTTCTTCATCTTGAAATCCTGCTTTTCCAATGCCACTGTTCAAGCAGGGCAAGCATTTGCTAATAAGGTTGTTCTAGTAGCTGATGCAACACCTATGGTAGAAACACTTACTTAGAGTGGCTTTTTGTGACTTGATGGGATTGGTTGCGGACAACTAAAAAGAAGTAAAGCCACTGTGTTGCCCACAAAGCAAGTTGGAATTACCAGTTCTGGTAAAAACAAGATCTGCTGGGGCAGTAGCATATCTGCTTTGTATTTCTACTTACATGTGTTTCAGTGTGATAAAGTGTCCTCCAGCTCAGAAGCTTGAGCAGCAAAGCATCAAATTTCTCCGTTACTGTTATTTTGAAATTTATCAACTCCTGCGTTCATGTATCCTAAAGTGCCTGTTCTCGTGTCCTCCTTCCCCAGATGCAAAATATCACTCTCTTTTTGAACTCCATTAAGTATATATACTGAGTAAATACTGTGCTCTCCTCACTCTCCCATCTGCAGATTGCTCCCCATATGTTGCAGTATAAGATGTAATTTAATAACTAAAGGGAATTAATACATTAAAAAAATGGGCATGAATTTTAAGTACTTGCAGAAGCTGCCAAATGGACAAGCCAGAGGAGAGGGAAGACCTTTCTTTGTCACCAGGGTCCTAAACCAGAGTACCAGCAGCACAAAGCTCCTTACATCGCCTGTTAATGTTCCTTATCTCCCTTTTTTACCAATCACTGATCTTTTTCTTGGGATTCACTCTGGTCCCAGGCCAGATTGAGTTTTTTGTCTATTCAGCTGTGTGTCTGTCCAACACCCTGCCCCAGTCAAAAGGATCAGCTTAACACTGAGAGGAGAGGAAAACAGTGCATCTGAGCAGGTGAAGTGTGCACTGCTCTTGGGCTGGGAAATGTTTACCTGCTAGATGGAAAGGATGGAGCTGGAAGCCAGGAATTGCCAAAGCCCATCTTGAGCAGCTGGTGCTTCTGACAAGGACACAAAGGCGGCTGCAGATATACAGACCACTTTACACATGTCCAGTCTACACTGAATACAGTCTGTGGTCTACTGAGATTGTCAGAATATTGTACAGCAGAAGTCTGTTTGAAACCTGGGTTTATATAACTAATCCACTAAAATACTATAATGAATAGTGCATTGAGCTTTTAATCAAGAAGTGGTCTGTATAGCTACAAAATCAGTGCACAATAGTGTTATGTAACACAATTGCACATTTAAAAAAAAACCAAACCAAAGGGTTCAGCACTGATGGCTTTTGCTTATTATTTTACTCCTTTTAAATCTGCTGTTTATCAAGCCTGCTTTCTTCTCAGAACATGCTTTTAGGTAACATCACAGATAAGGCTGCCGTGTTTATTTAAAAATAGGTCAGTCAACAGTTTGCAGGCTTCCTTGGAAAGTATTCACATTTGCTTACTGTATACTGAGTATTGGCACTGTTTTTCACTGTAGAGTGAAGCAGTGCTCTTGTAAGTTTTGTTCAGCTGTTGAACTACCTCACAATTATTGGCAGGTTTCATATTTATTTGATAGAAGTCAGCCATTGATTCTGGAAAGTCTAAAGTTTTTAGCTAATCTGTTAAAATAATGAAAACACAAATGAACAAATGCAGCAGAAAAAAAAAGGTGGTTTGAGGGCATGCTAGAAAAGCCAACCCACTTTATCATCCTGGTGCCACTGTCACTCATTCTGAGCCATGGAGCACTGCCAGACAGGGGCTGTGACTGGAAGCCCATGGGCTTCATGAACAGGGTAGGGTTTGGAGCTAGGTCAGCTAGAGATGAAGCCATTATGTCACTGGCACACCCAGAGCTCTTATTTTTAAGTCTTCTTTGATGGAGCTTTTTACACCTACCTGACACAGTGAGAACTTTGTAGATGTCTGCCCAAGCTGTGCAAAGGTAGCTGTGCAAAAAGAGGCAAAACAGTTTGCAGTAGGAAAGAGGTGGTTTTTTTCCTATTTTAATTTAATATTCATTGTAATTATAAGAATAGAAATTCAAGTTGATAACAAAGAGCTTATCATAGCATTTTATGTAAATACATTAAGCTAATAAATGAACAGAATAGTTAATGGAAGTTAATGGAATAATTTCAAATGGATGTAATAAACCTAGTTGGATAGATAATAGCTTATCACATTTTTTCTAAAAAAGAAACTATATCTTATCTATCAGCTGCCTGGTGGCTCTCAGTCTTCTACAAGTACCCAAAATGAGGGGTAGACAAGTGGGGGTCAGTCTTTTCTCCCAGAAGCAATAGGGCAAGAGGACACAGCCATGACTTATACCAGTTGAGGTTTGAACTGGATTTGAGGAAAAAATTCTCCTCTGAAAGGGTGGTCAAGCATTGTAACATCCTGCCCAGGAAAAAGTGGAGTAATCTTCCTTGAAGATGTGTAGATGTGGTGCTGTCTCGGTTTTAGAGACAGTTAT
>VWYI01015689.1:38007-54404 GCA_013399455.1 Anthoscopus minutus
CGGTGGCAGCTGGGGCTGCAGCACGTCCGGCAGGACAGGGGAGCGGAGGCCACAAACGGAGAGGAAGAAACAGAAGCAGAAGGAACAGCCGCTCCGTCTGGATGATGGCAAAAACCTCTCCTCCCAGCAGAAACAGCTCCGAGAGTGTCTGTGTTGCCCTCCCAGAAGGACTCAAAAACAAAAACCGCTCCCCTCCCCACTGCCCCCGGGGCTCAGCCGATCCTTTTGTCTTTTAAAGTACCAAAGATGTACCAGCCATCAGGCTTTTTTCTCTCAGCTAAATGGGAAAAATTCTAACAGCTAAGAAACGGAAAAAAAAACCAACAACATGTAACCCCCAACAGGTGCCTGCAGACATAGCTTAGTGGTGGCTCTGACAGTGTCAGGTTAACAGTTAGATTTGATGATCTTAGGAGTCTTTTCCAACCTAAAGCATTCTGATCCTCTCATTCCAAGGCAGTCACTGAACGCTGGCCAAGACTGCAGGTGGCTGCTGCTGAGCTCATCCCCCCTTGTATTGCCCCTACATGTAGGGTCCGTGGCCTGGAACCCAGCACACATTTTTGGCCAGTCTGTACCCTGATTTTGTTGCTGCTTGTGATAATTATGTCTGGCAATTGAAAGGTGCTTCTTTTCTAAGTCATGATGTTGTATCTGTACCTTTTATCTCCAAAGGAAGAACCAGACAAAGTAGTAGGTTTTTACATTAGGTTTCTTTTTATTGTCTAATAAATTATCTGCAGCCCAGATTGGATATTGCACTCTGTTCTTTCATGCACATTACACTCAGTGCTTGCATCCCATTATCATACCCTGCTGGCAAGAGAGGGAATAGAAATTTTGGAGAATATGTGACAAGCAATTCAAGGCAGCATTTGGACAGCTGTAGTAAGTTAATCAGTTTTTGATATCTACAAAATAACTGTACTTGGGGCTGAAAGACACTGCATGACATCACATTAAATTGTTTCCTCTTTGTGGAAAGTGTGTGGTGGCAGCACTGTTTGGACAAGGCGGCATTTGACAGCTCACCTGTCACACACTGCACACCCTGCAGGAGCTGCTCACCCTTGGTTTGGCACCAGCCAAGCACTGCAGAAGCAGGGGCTAAACAGGAGAATCATTTCCCACTCGAACAGCAGCCTGGCTACTTATCCCTTCACCAAAAGGATCTGTCAAACACTGTTGCCAGCAGGACAATCACTTGGCACGTTTATTCAAGTAAACCTGAGCTTGGCAGGTTTTTCTTTATGCATCTGGTGGTGTAAGGGTTTTTTTTAAAACAAACGAGGAGAGGCTGAGGAGACAAGGAAACAGGTAAAATACTTTGCTGATTTGTGGTCTCAACATATTCATTAATGCAAGGTGGCAGGGTGACAGATACTGAGAAGACTCTGCAGAGTCTGTGCAGCCATGCAAAGGGGCTCTTGCCAAGATTTAGTAAAAGAAAGAGTGATGAGACAGAGTGTGTGTACATGGCTTGACCTGGTTAATCGGTGCTTGGCTTGTCCAGATGTTGGAATATTCGAGTAGCTTAAAGAGTGACCTGTAAGCAGAGTAAACAGTGTTATGTCTGTGTTGTTGAGGCATTAATCTGAACTTCCTGAGGGATTTAAAAGACAAAGTAGAACTATGATTTTACAAGGGATGGGGATTGGATTATCCAGGTCTTAATATAGCTATTTCTTTTTTATAAAGCACATGATCTGTGCTCAGTACAGAAGCACTTATCTCCTAAAACTACTGGGAAAATCCTGCAAGCAAAACTCAAACATTATTATCTGAAATGGGGAAAAGTGAGGGGGAAAATGCAGTTTTCATACAATAACATTCCCTGAATTACTTCACATGTCTTTGTATGGATTACACAGCCTTTCCCTGTATCTTAAATTTAGTGCTTTACCACTCCAATTGTGTGGGTTTTAGATGCTGAGGTTTTTTTAAAAGGTATTTCTTCAAGAATAGAGAAGAGAGAGAGAAAATAGAAATGTAGAAGAAACAGAGAAAAGTGGCAGTTTAGGAGCTTACAGAAGTTGGAGATTAATTCAGCTTTCCCCACTGCTCATCAGCAACTTTTTGCAGACATTTGAAATTTTTCTCCAAGTTCTAAAGACAGATACTTTCTTGCCTATTCCTGTGTTTCCTTTACCAAGCACAAATATTTTGGATTAATTAATTAAAAAAAAATCTTTGCATTGATAAAAATTCAATATCTTTTCTACAGAAGTAGATAGGATGGTTTATATTTATACCTGAGCGAATTGAAACCAGAATTTGGTTATGTCTGTACATATGCACGCACTTATTTTTAAATTCTCTCATTATGAAGTTATATATGGCTATATATTACATTTCTGAGACAGTGAGCTCAGTAATCCTGATCACTCCAGTTTGCTGATCCAGTGGCTTTTATAATACTCTGACTCCTTTGATCATCTAGCTTTTCTCCTGGGTGTTGTCTTCTTATGCTTTAATGCATCTTTTGTCCACTCATGTCCGTTTTGAATCACTGCAGCCAGGGCTGTAACTTCTAGGAAGATGTCCAGGTTTAAGTATGCAAAGTGTTTTTAATTCAATTCTTAACCCAAATGTGGGTTATTGTCCATGTGCAGAATCAGTGCATATCTTAAAATTGCATCTTTCTGCCCATTTCCACTTGGCTGTGTATATCAGTGTATCAGAAGTTCAGAAAAAGTTATGAGAGAGCTTTCCAAGTAAAATTTGGAAATTTATGTCATTTTCATTGAGTTGTTTCTTGAATCAACTCATGCATCTCAGACATGGATTATTTTGACATCATCATGCTTAGTCCAATATTACAGGGAGCTCATATTTTACTAAAATAACTGTAGATTATCAAAGATCATATGTAATCACATCATGTGCAGCATATGTCTGTCAGACCTCATGGCACTCTCTAAGATCATGAATTTGGTGCTTAAAATTTCAGTTCGGAGTATGTAAAGACACTGAAAATAATTCTTCCCTCTAAACTTAGGTTCAAAAATGTAAACCCTAAGTCCTGTCTTCCCACACACCCCTGAAAATATTCCTACTTGTTAACAGGCACCTGCTTCCTTTGCAGAGATGACCCATTTCTGAAGTTATAAATAAGTATATGTTTCACTCAGTTTGGTTCTGTGTTTTCTACAAGTGAGACCTAAAAATTTTGTTTGATTTACTTTACAGACATGACACCATGGACCAGGTAGGAGCTCTAAAGTGCTAAATAAAAATCTGACTTTTCCTAGTCCAGCTTGGGTTTGATTTCTTGGGTTTGAATGCTTGTTCACAAGTCAGTACATTTGGGCACTGGATGGCTCATAGGATCAGGATGTGAAGGTTGCTCCTCCATGGCTTTGCACTGTTAAGTGTCTGTCCGCCCAATACCACTTTGTTTCAAGGTCAGAAGCCAAGGAACACACAGGTGGGACAGGAGTAAAGAGCAGGGAGAGACAGATGTCCTGGTCCCAACCACCATGGGTGGAAGAGAAGAGGGAGGAAGGTTCAGAGGAAATGTCACACACAACAGCAATAAGCAAACTGGTTGTGATTTTAGCAGCAGGTTTGCCAGAAAAAGACCAGGCCACGTTCTGTCTGCTGTCTGAGTGTCCTCTCACTTAGCAACCCCTAAGTTTGTGCACAGGTGACACAAAATATGTACTGTTGGAGACTCACAACCAAAACATTTGATCCTAAGATCATTCTAAAGCATCCCAGCATTTCTTAACTTTGCATCTCAGTTTTCTTAAATTTGCTTTGTACCAGCAGATAGAAGATTGTTTAGTGAATGAATAGTATCAGCCTTTTCTCAGCAGGGATGGGTAAACCATGGTTGTATAACATAGCAGAGGTTCATACTACATAGGCCTTACAGGTACTGTCTGTGTTAGTGACGAGCACTAGAGAGCCAAAGAAAACAGGCCAGGGAGAATTCTGTTCTGGTAACACTTCTCTGCTAGAGGGAGGTTATATAGCATAGTGATATGTTACCATATTGCACATAGTTCCTTATAGAATGAAAAAAAATCCTAAACTGCATCAAAATGCCTAATTGTGCACCTTTCTAGTGTAGTTACAGGGCAAAAGTTTATGGACCAGCAGCTCTAAGTGGACGTGGTAGGAGTTACATCTCACTGCCTTAGACTTTGCACCTCAAATCAAAACAGGACTTAAATTGGAGTTGTCTGCCAGACACCTTGGGAGGTTTTCAGAATGAGTTCCAAGTTTGCAGCTGTAAATCTTTAGGGAAGCATCTTCTCTGCTCTACTCCCTTACTGAAGTGCCTTATGGCAATTCTTGGTTATGCTGAAGGATCTCACAGTGTCTGGAAGGAAAGAATTGACTAGGAGCAATGCAACATTGCACTTCCCCTGTTTAACGTTCTCACTGAGAGCTCTTCAGGACTTTTTTTGGGAGATGGTAATGGAGAATGAAACGAAGCTGTGACATCTCTTGAGCTGCTTTGAGTTCATTACTCCATTGTTTGAGAAACTATCTATTATTTTCCATAATAAAAACCAAAGTGATATAAACATGCTGCTTTAAAACCAATAGTGCACTGATGACTCATAGGATTGCTTGAGCTAGGAACATAACAGGAGTGTCTTGAAATAGGCAGCATAAGTCTTTGGTGATTTTAAAGCGTGGAGATACAGGGTGATTTTTACAAGCAATTGAAATATGTGTTTTCTGGCAACAGTGACTCACACAGGTTGTTTAGCAACCTCTAAACGAAATACCAATGTTTGGCAGGGTCTGCATCTAGAATAATTTACGTTTTCAGACAAAGTGGCACTTGTGGGGATTTTTTTGGGAGAGTGGGTATGATTTTTTGAAGACGCAAAGTTTTATCTAAACCAAGGCTGCATGCTGCATTTGCTATGTGTCATAACCTTATCTTAGCAGATTTTCCAATGCTGCACAGTGTGCATCTGTGACTGAGACAAAATCAATGTTTATAGATTTAGCTGTGTAATCCTATCACTTGTCCTCCTAGATATGATTTGAAATGTAAAGTTCGTTAATGTTTAAATGAACTTGAAGGCCCAGGGTCTCTAGAGGAGTTTTCGGTTTCTTGGAGAGTAATCCATTTCTTATCTTTTTTTTTCTTGCTTATCACTGTCTGTCTTTTTGTCTCCTTAATCATTTAAGGCCCTGGAACTCTTAATCATGTCCAAAGTATATATGGCTAGAAGAAAGCAGGAATGTTGCTAATCATGTTACCAGAAGCTGATTAAGCATGGTGAAAGCCTGAATTCCTCTATAGGAATCAGGGTTTGGAAAAGTGAAACAGAAAGTGAGTAATTGTCTTTAGCTATTTTTGTCATAAAATCAGTTAAAATTCATTTTCTCCTCACTATGGACAACTGCTATTAGCTTTCATATAAAAGCAGTGTACTTTTCTATAATACTCTATCTTGCCTGTTTTGGAAATCAATATATTCATGAAGATGTAGAAAAAAATGAAAAAAATTTTGTAGAAAAATTTTATTTTTCTTGTTCTGAGCTTCAGTGGATCATACATTCAAATGTCAGAGAGAAAAAACCAAAATGTGTTAGAGGTTACTTTGAGGTAAAAATTCCTGTACGAATTTGTAGAACTGTGAGGCAAAATAAATTTGTAACTTGTTGCAAATTTTGCTGATTTTGCATTTAACCATCTGTTACTTATTTGGACTGCACTGATGAGAAGCCAGGCATGTTCACCTAGGCAAGGAAATAAACTACTTGGAGGAAGTATTTCGGTTTTTTGAGAGCTCACTTGGCATGAGAGCTTGAATGCTTAAAGCAGCAATTAACTACTTCCAGTCTCTTAAAGCCCTGTCTGAGTGAGACAAAATGCTGTTTCATTGGGCTGATGTTCTGCACTTTAATCAATTAAACTGCTGGACTGGTTTCCTAAGGTTTTTCCTGCACTTTCAGTGTCTTTACACACTTTGTGCATCTGAGCCCTATTTTTATGAGAGCTGCTCAGAAGTTTGGAAATGGGGTTCACGTAGGAGAGCTGCATTCAGTGTAGGCTGCCAAGCCAAGCTGCCTCAAACACATCAAACCCAGCATGGGGTTTGTGTTCTTCCTGTTTATGGCCTTCAGCAGTTCTGCAGGAGAACTTGGCTCTGGGTTTACCTTATTCCCAACCCAGCTCTCCTTCCTTCATTTCCCACCAATGAATTTCCCTCTGTTGAGGCATCTCTGAAAGTGCCTGGGGCATGTTGGGAGGGATGCCTGCCTCTCTGCCTGCCTGCTTCCCCAGGTGGGACCAAAACTGCAGTGAGGTCACTAAAAAGTAGGGTTTCTCTTTCAGAAAGCATGTCCTGATAACAGAAGGAACTTGCTTTGAAAATCATGATCTGTGTGGACTGATGCCTGCTTAAATGTATGCAGCCTGTGGGCTCAGCTTTGAGGTGAGGTTTTACACTTTGGCACAAATACTGCCCCAGGCTTGACCTTCAGCCCTGCTTGAGGGACTGGAGCTCAGGGCCACTGGGCTCTCTGCTCCCAAGGAGCAAGGACTTGTCCTCCCCCAGGACAGGCAGAGGGGCTGCCACTGCATTAGGGGAAACTCAGGAAGATTTGCTGGTGGCTGCAGCATAATTAGTGAGTGTAAAATCAAATTGATGGTAATCATTGATGAAGCTTAGGGGTGTGCCATTCTCATCTGTCAGGCAGGTTCTCTGTGGCTGGCAGCATGAACTGAGAGACCCTGAACTTAGAGTCAAAGTGTGTGGTTTTTGGTGACAAAGTCCAAGAATCTGAAGTAGTACAAGAGAGGAGAATTAATGGAAACCAGGAACTATTGCTTGAGGAAGTATAAATTGGACCAGGGACTCTCATATTAAGCAGGTGTTTGTATGTGGTGCTGTTTATGACTGAAACTAATCTATGTTAATAATTGATTGTTCAATTAGTAAAACAAATGTGACAAATCTAGGCAGCTTTGTGTGCCAGTGTTGACAGGAATTTATTTGACTGCAGCCCATTATCAGTCTAAGGCTGAGAAACATTATTCCAAGAAAATCCTGTTTGCTATTCCTCTTGCTTACTCTTTTCTTCCACCACCACTTATAATGGCATAATACAGGCAGACACTAAGTACATGCAGTGAATAGCATTAGATGAAGATGTAGCTGTGCTTATTGTATTGCTGATAATAACACCAGACAGCATAAAAAGCCCAGAGCTGTTCAGACAAGGTGACATCAGAGCCCCAACTTTTTCAGCAGATTTTGAGGAGGAAAAGCAAGCTGGCAAGAATTCTTGCAGAGGGGCACAGAAACAACATCTGCTGCTGTTTTGTTT
Source organism: Anthoscopus minutus (assembly GCA_013399455.1). Classification (NCBI taxonomy): domain Eukaryota; kingdom Metazoa; phylum Chordata; class Aves; order Passeriformes; family Paridae; genus Anthoscopus; species Anthoscopus minutus. Next base: position 45,310 of record VWYI01015689.1, read on the forward strand.
TGTTTGCCCTTGTAGTGTCATTATGTCCAGAGTGATGGTGTGCTTTGTAGAAAATGCAGAAACTTTGGTGTAAGCAAACGTAATTTTTTGACAAGCCTTGGAAATGCGTACATGTAGGTACAGATTACTTCCTTTACAGTGTGAGGCTTTTTAAAAATGTGTCTGAAAAAGTCAAAATAAAATCTTTTTTCTTGGTGTCTTATCTTACAAAGCAGTGGATGTGGAGTACACTGTGAGGGTTTTCTCAATCAGTGTCCAGGAGCTTTCAAATCCCTTATCAGAAGTTACACAAGAGCTGGACTTCTGCTTAGGCTGTTTAAATCTATATGGGTTTTTACAAATCAGTATTGCAAGTAACACGCCAGGAATCATTCTTCTGATTGCGACTAGTAGCTTTCCTAGAAGGGTCTCAAAGAAACACATAACCATTAATTGCTTAATCCTCACTGCTCTCCTGCCAGCACAGTCCAGTGAGTGTAAAAATGTTATTATGACCATTTTTCAAGGAAAGGTTGCAAGGAGAAGGAGGCAGATTAAGAAATGGATGGAACCAGCTTAATAAATGGCCATGCCCTGTATTCATCTCTCTCATTTCAGAAAGCCTGACCCAGTCCCACAGCCCCTAGCTCAGTCAGCACTTTTCAGGCTGCTGCCTGGCCTTTTGGGGAATTTGAACTTCACATGGTTTTGTCTCTTTGAGTTTTGGGAAAGCAATTAGTAACTTAGTCTGATTTTTGCTTACTTCTGCAGTGCCCAAGCTACGTGGTGTTTAGGGATTCACACCTCCACTTGACCTGTGGTGTGAGCAGGGTGTTGGCACAGCAGGCTGTAGCTGGGGACATTTGGGGGCAGGTCCAAGCCTGCAGCACTGTGCTGTTATTAACTCCAGGAGTGAGGAGGTAGAGCTATGGGCATTTATGTAATGAATGTTGGGAAGAGAGGTGTGATTAACAAAGATCAGAATGCGAGTGAATTGGTACAGAGATCACTAATGCTCATTCTCACTATCCTGGAAGGCTTTGTGCCATTAAATAATGGTAGTGGTGAGAAAGAGTCAAGAATAATTATGCCATAGTGAAAGACAGTGGTTTATTTTATTGTAAGAAATGTTGTACTTAAACTTTCAAAAATTTCATGCCAAAGGAAATGGCGCAAAGAAAAAAGAAAGGAAAAAAGAGGCAGCAATCACTGTTTTTTCGTTGTTTTGTTCTGCTATTCTTCCATCTTCCTTTGTGTTTTTCTATACCCTGTGCTTGCCAGTGCAGGGAGATTTAATAGGTGTTTGTACAGCATGTTTGGGCTTTGTTTTAATTGTAGTATTTGAAGACTATCAGAACACTACTAATAAACAATAATTATATGAATAATGGAACCACACAGATACATGTATAAAAGTGTGGAATACTGAAATAAATCTCAATGAGACTAATTTGTGGATAAGATATATAATCAGACTTATGGTAAATTTCACTGATTTTCTGATTTGAGCCTCTGGTGATCGCATCAAAATTTCACTTGCACATAATTTCTGGCACATAAAATAGCCTTGCATATTTTTCTATACCTATATCAGTGCAGTGTGAAAATGGACTGGTTTGTGCTATAGATGGCTGTAAATTTGACAAAAGAACTTCACAGTTCCAAGTGAAGTAATAAAAAACTGACTTGATTATTTGCAACTCTTAATTAGAATACTTAAGGGGATGGATGTAGTAGGAGATTGATTCCAAAGAAGTTCATGAAAAGTGTGATAAATTCTCTGATGTCTCTCAGGTTTTATGGCATGGCTTTCTACTCCATGCATAGTGTTCTTCTACTCTTCACTTTTAAATTTGTATAAAAGAGGGATAAATTAACTTATCAGAGCGGCTGATGGAAGTGGCTCAGCATCTTAGAGGGAGCATTCTTGGCTTCTGCCCTGGCTTGTGTTCAGGGAGATAGATCAGTGAATAGAAAGCAGGTAAATGGTCAAAATTATGACAAATAAATCTTTGACACAGTTCTGGAAGTTACATTTGGATTTGATTGTGAAGGTTTAGCAGATGTCATGTGCTATATGGCATTTGTTAGTGAATATGGTGTTGTATCCCTTCTTCACTGGCTTGAAGGATTCCCTTGGCTTGAAGGGATTTTGCAGAGGTTATTGATGGCAGGGATGCAATATCATATAAAGTCCAGAGTTGTTACTTTCCATTGGTGCCCTTTGGGGCTGGAGTGGTCTCCCAGTCACATTTTTGTCCCACAAAATAAAGTGCCTGGGCAAGGCTTTTCCTTATGTGCTTTACACACAGCACATGTTCCAAGTTGCTGTGTGCACAAGTAGGACAATGTTGTGCACAGAGAAGTCTGTCTGGATTGCCTCACTGTGGCCAAATGGTTCTGCAATGGGAAGATCTATTTGTCTTGGAAGCAAGAGTAAATTAACTGCTCTTGGCCCCAGCTACCAAAAACTTCACTGAATCTCTGTACTCTATATGGTGGTTTTCTATATTATTGCCGGCAAATGTGAGTGTAGCTAAGTCATTGCACTTTTCTTTGCTGTAGAGTTCATAAGTATGTAAACTATATATTGTTAATGCTATTACTAAAGCCAAATGAAGCCCAAAAGACTGTGGTCTTATGCTGCTTTAAAAGAATGCATTGAAAATCACTGTTTTGCTGAATCTAAATTTTGCTTCTTAAGTGTAGGCATAGCGTAGTTCATCTTCTGAAACTATACAGTGTTCTATTGTTTAGCTTAATTTAGGCTTTGAAAACATGGAAGCCAAACACTTAGAAAGCAGCTGTTCAACTGAATGTATTAAGCAATTTACTTTAGGTAATGTAGCCTATAAAATTTTAATTTTGGATTAAATAAACCGTATCCTTCAGCATGGCTCTCCTACCTTGATGTTCAGAGAATGAAATATGGGCACATTTAGTGAATTTCTTCTCCAGGATGTGCCAGTGGATAAGGGTCAATAGTTTCCTAATGAAAGCAGTCAATAGCAATTTCTCTTAGTAAGCACAAAGAAATTAGCACTAAACAACAGGCACGAAGTGGCGAAATTTTTATGTGATTATTTGGTTGGACTGTTCCAGGATTTAGGAAGTAGCTGTAGCAGGTAGCATACTACAGCTCAATAGATAGCAAGGTCAGGTTGGCAGAAAATGGATCCATTTAAAAAGTGTCTGAGCAAGTTGGCAACAAAAGTACAAATGCTTTTGTCTGTGTGTGCAAAGTTTTCTACAGCGTTTATTTTATTTTATTCATTTTATATCTCAACATATGGAACTAAGCAGAGGTTTTGCTACAGAACAAAGGTGGAAATGATTTCTTGTCATAGTTCCTTCACAAATGTTGTTTTCACCCTAAGAACGTGTGATTTCTTGCCTCATTACTGTGGCAAGATTGTATGTGTTTTACCCATACTCCTCTTGGGACAAGGTCTTCAGCTGGTATAGAAAGGTTTTGCTCTTCTGATCATGACTGAAGTGTCCCTTGAAACATCTGAAGACTTGTCCCTTTCCTTAGTCTTGGAATAGCATAACATGGAAATAATGGAACTTAGAGCATGAGTCTGTTTTCCTGTATGAAATCTATACTGTGCTGCAAGTTTCAGATCAAAATTCTACAGATGCGTCTCTGTTGACTGGAGTCCCTGGGATCCAGCCATGAGGGGACTCAGGGAAGGATGTATGTGAGGGTACAAGTGATGACAGAGTCTCCGATGGGAAATTGTTGACTATCTCAAACATATCCTATTTTAAATCTTTAAAAAATCTCGGCTGAAAAGTGTCTAGAAATTTTCTAAGTAGAAAAAGGCTATCTTACATCTAACACATTTCATAAGTGTGTAAAATTAAATAGACCTGAGAATCACTGAACACCTCTAGCATGTGCTTACTCTTGTTTATTTTTGATATTGAATTATCTTTTGACTTATGACTCAGTCACATGTAGGCTCTGAGATGTAAGAGATGGGGATTCAACAGGTTCTATTAAAGTAGGTAGGGAATGTTTGTAGCCTGAGAGGCTTGGTTTGTCATCTGTTTTTAACTCCTCTTTTTTTAATGTTGTAGTTCTTAAGCTCTGTTCAATTTTTCACAGTAAAATAGAAGTCTCACACAGTCGATAGCTAAGTTTGTACAATCTATATTGTAGTATTGATTTGGGACAGGTGAGGAACTCAACTATTGGCAGACTGAGGAATGAAGGAGCATTTTTAATATGGCTTAGACGAGGTTCTGCCAAGGGCCCTTTATTCATCCTGATTCCAAAGCAATACCTCATTGCATCTAAATAACAGCAAGAGAGACAGAGAGCCTGAGTAAAACCGGGTAGAATAGCAAGATCTTAGAAACAAGTCTCCTAATGTTGTCCAATGCTGTAGGCTATGAGAGACTGTGAGGGTAATGCCTATTTAATGTGCAGCCTTGAAAAACTAGTGTTTCATCTCCTAACATTTTGATAGAATCTAACTCTTAGAATAAAATTAATATAAGAAGAAAAAATACTTTTTGAGTGGCAGGAGAAAAACTCAAGTATTTTTGTATGGAGTCACAGCGGGTAGTCACTTTTGCTTAGTTTCAAGGACTCATGCTTTCATGTACTTGTTTCTTTGATGAGAAAAGCAGCTTAGTGCCCATATTATATTATTATGCTTTCAGAGGTATTGTTTGGTTGAGAAATTTCAGGCATAGATAGTTTATTGAAGTTTTGATTTTATTCTTGATAGACTACCAATTTGTCCCGCAAAGGAAATGGTTAGGATAATTTTTCTTCTGCCTGCTTAATTCTGCAGTTCCCTTTCCAAAAAGACTAACTCTATTATATATTCAATCGAATTCTCTGCTGTTACACAAAGACTATACTGTAGAGATACACACTGACCATCAGAAAGAGCTTTGGTCTTGGTGAGCCATGAATTCATGGATAACCAAGCAGAGAATGATTTGTCTTGTTTATCTAGGCTGCATTGCAATGGCAGAACTAAAATGGTGCTTGTGCTCCAGGTGTAGGACAAAAAGTGGTGTTCTGACTTTCCAGGCTTTTGTACTTCCATACAACCCCATGGTCAACATCTATTGCTAGCAGTCTTCAGTTGGTCTTCAGTCTAGAGCAGAGAGACACCTGGAATGAAGAGAAAAACTAATGTTTGTGTATTCTTGAGCCCAGACTCCTTCAACAGCAGGATTTACAAACCCACTATTACCTATTACTATTGAAATTACTGTTTTACTGGAAATCCCAACTGGTTGTACCAGGTCTGCATAAAGTTGCACAAGCAAAGGACATGAAGGTTGCCCTCTACTGGGAAGATTAATTGTGTGCCTGAGTACATAAGTATGGAATACTCTCACATGCTTATACACTCAGCATGTTGGCCCAAATCCCTCAGTCGCAGCAGACTGAAGGAAAGATTATTCTGACACATTGGAATAGCTCATCAGCTTGTACAAGGAAGTGGTTTCAGGAGGCAAGAGTTGAGTTGTTGGCCTTTTTCTGCTGGAGGAGTAGGAGATAAGCCCTTTGAGAGCACCAGAGGAAGTCAGTAAGGGTGCTCCATATTGTGTAACAATATTTTGGAATAGGACTTGTATTATTTTTCATGAAATACCACTTGCAGGAGGAAAAGGCTGTTTTAAAATTGCACAATGGCAATGGTACATGGAGATGTCTCTCATTTGGATTGAAATCCAGCACAATTATCCCTAATCAAGGTTTATAAATACAGAGTATGTAGATTTCAGTTCAAACATCCATGCTTGTCAAGGTAGGAAAGTGCTCACTATCTAAACAAGCTTAATACTTACCACCTTTGGCTAACAACCCTATCATTACAAGTGAAACATTTAGCCTTCCTGGTTCTGGATTAAATTAAGCTGATCTTGAAGGGCAGTTCTAGGCTTTTCTCTTCTGTGGCTGTGTGATTATGTTGCATTCCCATGCCTCTAGACTTCTTAAAACACACAGGTTCCAAAGTGCACCTACACTCCCTCTCTCTGTGGTATCCCCTTCTTCTGCCAGGGCCTCCCGCCTTGCAGCTGTAATTGCCTGCTCTTCTTTTTTCCAGACTACTGACATCCTCCCTTGGCATTAAGAGAGCAGTAACAGAGCTGTGCTATGGTGCCCTTCCTCTTCGTGACCATTTCCTGAATTTTTTTCTAAAAAGTGAATTTGTCTTCTTCAGAGACTAGCTGTAGTCTTAGTTCCATTGTAAATAATGGGAGATAAATACTCTCAAAATCACCACCAGTAAATTATTAGTTTGTCCCTTTCTGAGCAATTTTGGGGATTTGGTAATACGGCAATTCTACATTAAATTATTGAATTCTCTATGGTACAATCATGTGCTGATGCTGAAAAAAAAAAGCTCGAAGTTTAAAAAATCATTGAAAAAATGCTAAAGGTTTCCTCCCTTCCCATGTGCCCAGCTTCTGTGTGCTATTTCAGTGAGTCTCTGGCTATTTCTGGCTAGTATCTAGACACATCACAGCCTGTATTTATCTTGGGTAGCACTGGTACAAATACATTTGAAGATCCAGTACTGCAGATTGCAATAGAAGTTAAATATCCAAGATCCCAGGTGGACTGGCACAAAATGTACAGGAGGGAAACCTGTCACTTTTTCATCTCTTTTATTATCCAAGCCATAAAGATTAAAGTGGTTCAGTGCCTGCAAATAAAATTCAAATTGTGTTGTAGACCCAGATTAAACTCAAAGGGAAGCATAATGCATTTTATTCAATAACAACAAAGAAATGGTCTGACACCCACAGGCCAATTTCTTGAAGGGTTCATTTTAAAATAAACCCATATATTAATCAGTTTATTTGCATTGTCCCAGAGAAAAATAGTTCTTCGAGCATAGGCATAATCAGTGGAAGGTCAAGTGTCTCCCTGCCAGAAGTGTAAATAGTTTATCACATCTGTGTCTAAACGTGGTTTTGGGAAGACTCTTGCAGATGTGTAGCCGTGGCTTTAAGTTTAGGGATAAGGTGGATCTGTTGTATATGCAGCATGAATCCAGTGAAAAGTCATCTTTGTCCCTTCAGGACTTGAAAATATTGAGGGGTGAAATAAGGATGGAAAGTATAAAGATTATTGCTATGATCATAGAGACTGAATGGCTTGCCCATGCTTATTCAAGTTGTCTGTAGAACAGCTGGGATTGACTTTTTAAGCCCTGTGTACACATCTGTCACACAGCTCCCTTCCCCTCAGGACTTTGCTTCTGGGTTTATGTTGTATTGGGCTGGACTTATTTCCCATGTGAGATGTAAATCTTCCTTTCTACACCTGGCAGGAGCATGCCTCGTGTTGTCCTCACCTAGGACTCTGAGAGCACGGGGAAAGCCAATACAGTGCAAAGTCTTGCTCCCACATGACAGGCTCGTCTTGCACAGAGAATTGAGTTGTCACTGCAGTGTGGGACACAGCTGTCGGTAGCTGTAATACAGCATGCCTGCACATTTCCTGACAAAATTGGTACAGTCAGCACACAGTGTGCTTCACAGCAATGATAATCAAATGTTCCATAGTGATGTATGATTGAAAAAATAGTGCTGGCACTTCTGGCCCCACTCGCACAGGTTCTTCATATTAATAGACAGCTTCACCAATTTTTCCTCTTCACCAGGGAGGAAATTCATCCAGGCAGCTGGGCTGCATTTAGTTTTGCAAACCTCAGGGCATACTCAGCTTGCTCTGGAGGGACAGGACCCGCAATGCCATACATTTGTGAGAATTTGCTTGAATAATTTCTGAAGCACACCATGTACTGGTCAGGCTTTAATGGGACATGCTGAGAGCTCAGCACCACTCACAGTGGGCACCTGTCTGTGAGGGTGTGTGAAATAGCAGCATCTACAGCTGGCACGTGATTCAGGGAGCACATGAAGACCATCCTCACTCTTCCCTGCTTCTGTCAAAATTCTGCAGGAAATGTTCTCAGCACAGCCACTGGAAAGAAAAATAATATGGCTGTGTTGTTATTATTCAGCTGGTATTGACTGGCAGTACCAGGACACTGCAGAACTGCCTTTCTCTAGCTGTCAGCCGATCAGCTGTGACAGCCCTAATAATGGCTATGTCAGGAGGCAAGTAAAGAGATGCCACAAATGGATTGCACGTGTATAATTGCTTCAAAAACAAATCTGTTAATAAAAGGAGACGAGAAAATTGACTGGAAGAAATGGCTTATTGCATGCTAATTTTCTCCAGCTTTCATATTCCCTCTCTCTCCCTTTTTTTTTTTTTTTTAAAATTCAATTGGGTCACTTCTGNTGAATATGGGGAGGAATTCTATACAATAAATAATTATGATGATGTGGTATTCCCAACAAGGATCAAGTTCAGCCAGATGGATTTGGCAGAAGAGCTGTTAGCTATGTGATGGCTTCTTCAGTTTACATTTACCCTGTTGTGGTACTCAGAGGTTTTTTTGCACAAAGGAACATATGAATGGAGTGGCCTAAAAAGCATAAAATATCTTGGCCTTTGCCTTCAAAGGTCCCAAGATCTGGTTGCACCTGCATAATCCCTCTAGAGAAAACAGAAAATGCTGAAAATTCTGTTCATAGAAATGACAAAACCCACAACAGATGACAAGGGTTTTATTATTTACTCAGTCCATATGACATTACAACATAACAAAATCCATATGGATGTTCCTGAATTAAAATGCTTTGCCTTCTGCACTGCCTCAGTAAGACGCTAGTGTACCTAAACAAGGGTTTATAGAGTGTAGAAGACTTACTCTTATATATGTCTGAGCAGTTGAAACCTGAGTCAAGCCAGAAATAAGATAAGGGAGCCCTGTAGCAGAGAAATGAGTGAATATGGCTGATGAGACAATAAGGCTAGAAGTAAGTAATTTGAGAAAATTGGACCAAATAATGGGATCAATGCTAAGCTTTATAAAGGCAATAGTTTTCACGTGACATTCGTGGAAGCAGCTGCAGGACTTACAAATGCAAGCTCAAGAATGCCCATTGTAGTGCAAGTTTTTATTTTTTTGAAGGAAACGTTTGATTGTTTTTTTCTAAAGAAAAGCATCTCTTTATCTATATATGAGTGAATATATCTGTACTGCCCATACATATTTAGACAC
>VWYI01015690.1:10053-41502 GCA_013399455.1 Anthoscopus minutus
CTCTTGGGCGGTGCGGCTGCTGCCGCGCTGTCAGTACGGGGGCTGCAGGGAGAGCCCGGGGAGCGGGAGCGCTCACCTCCGCGGGGATGCACCTCGCCCCCGAGGGGGCTTCGTGGTCGAGAGGGTTCCTGGACCAGCTTCTTTAAGTCCTCAGATAAAAACACATCTGTGAACACTGGTCCCTTCCGCCTCTGCAGCAGCACGAGCCCAACCTTCCCCAAACCTGCTCAGGGTGGCTGCTGCCATCTCACTGCTCTGGGCTCCAGATACCTTGTACTTCACTTTCTCACCAGGAATCTCCTCCCTGAATTATGACTCAGTGAAGATCGAGCCCAAGCTGAAAGCTTTAGCTCTTCATAAAGATTTTATTTTTCTTTCTCTCTCAGGGCAGTCTCTGACAGAACAGGTGGCAGAACCATTTGGTTGGACTGGTTTCAGTTTTAGACGCTCCATTCTCTCACGTGGAGCACACTGGTGAGGGCGTTGGACTTCGAATTGTTACGGGAATAAACGGGACAACGTGTGTGTGTGACCGACTGGGGAGTGCTCAGGAGTTTGGGTATTGTCTCTGCAGGGAACTGCTCCAGGAGATGTAGGCATCGATCCCTCGAGTAGCATGTCCTGTGCTGTTCAGGGAGCCTTCCTTGAGAAGGGGGAAGTCTTGGAAAGTATTCAGAAAATCTGCATTAAACGGATGCTCCAAAGAAATCCCTTTACATTATGTGAAGAAAAGGCAGGGGTGATGTGGGGGTGCTGTGACTGCCTGTGCCCAGAGTGTTCTGGCAGCATCATGGGCAGGTGGGCTCTGCCAGCCTGGCACTGCTGCAGCAACCAGGGTAGCATGATAAAAGCCTTTTATCTTCCTTGACAGCAGGGCAAGTCCATTCAGTTATCACTGAAAGGACCATTTTCTCCTTCCAGTAAGAGCTGAGTGTTTTTACTTCAGTTTTTCTCAGGGGGCAGTGCCCCTTCAGACTCTAACACACCCTGTTATGGCAAGGCTGGGTGTGTTTCTAAAATGAGTCAGCTATTCTGAGATAGTGCTTGTGTGGCTGACTTCACTCTGCTAATTAATTACTGAATCCTCATAGAAAGTGTGGTGAACAATTAAAAGGTTTAATTCATGCCTTTCTGATTCAGTGCAAGAAAATTACATTGTGACAATTTCACTGTAGAGGAGGTGTCTGTGTTCTCTTGTCTCCTCAAGCACTTTCCTTTTAGCCATTGACTTCTTCCCTGATCTCCAGCCCATCCCAGTGGATGTGAAAGTGGCCCTGACTGCAGCAAAACCCTCTCAAGTACCACAGGACTGGAGGCATGTGTTCTCAGACTTATGATGGCAATGACCAAACACAGGGACTGAAAGCTGCTGAGGAGAAAGGGAATTTAAATAGCTGAAAGGACCTTGTACAGAGTAAGAAAGGTCTCAGACTCAGGCCAGTGGCACTTCTGTTGAGTAGAGACACTTCTGAACACCACATCTCATCAGCCAGGATTTCAGCAGATAGCCCAGGATTTGGCAGGCAGAACACTAGGGAATCTGGGAGAGGGAGAAAGGGCCTGCAAGGATAATTTTTCTTGGAACTAGTTAACACTCCTGAGAGCTTCAAATATTTGAATTTGTTTAAGCATTTAAGAAGTTGTTGGCAACTATCAGCAGCTAAAGGAGGGAAGAAATAAATCACTGAGAGTGGGGACAAGTGGGGAACAAACACTTTCTACTTATGAGAGAATATATGAAACTTTGATGTGCAGAAGAATGGAAAAGCCAGAACAGATTAAGTGTTTGCAATTAAAGTATAGTGTAGGAGTGTATATGTGACAGACACGAGATGTTGAAAGGACAACATCCTCGAGCCACTGAAGCAACCAATTGTGATAAACTAGTATTTATTTTAAGGTTTCCCTCTGAGACAGCCTGTTTCTCTCTGGAATTACAGAAATTACAGAAATATAACTGAGCTGGTTTATGATCTCTAAGAAATCACCTGGAATTCTTCATGCCTTCCCTAAGCACAGAGCTGCTGCCTGTGGTGAAATGTTCACCTCTCATCTCAACACCAGCGAAGATTTGGGTGTGAGATCTGGTGTGGGGACCATGCTCCACTGTCCCTATCACTGCCAGAGAACTCCAGCCAGTGCCCTCTGTGACACAGCCACTGGACCCCAGAGCCAGCTGCTCCTGGGAATGCTGAAACCAGACTGGGAATAACAGGGCTGGGCAGCTTTCAGCCACACTGCTGAGAGCCTGCTGGTGTGCTTACACTGGGATTGTTCATTTTCCTTCTGGCATGGCTCATTTTTGTCCTGGGATCATGTCACTGTACTGCTTCTGGCACTGCTGGAGCTGTTGCTTTGTTTTTCTGCTAGATCAGCCCTAGCAGTCAGAAGGTAAATAAATCTCTTGGCCATAGGCACAGAATAAGCATGGTGAAAGGTGCCTTTCTGACCAGAAGGCAAGAGACCTTTTTTGGCAGGATGGAACTGCAGCAGGTGTTGGGCTCTGCTTCCTGTAGCTGTGGGCCTTGACCAGAGCCAGAGGCTGGTTAGGAACAGAGGAGGCCCCACTCAAAGGCTCAAGTTTGGTGAGTCAGGAATGAGGAAGTGCCACAGCTCACGTTGAGAAATATTTTTCAGTGCTGTTTCTGCTGCTCATGATCCCCTGTACTCTCCACCTATTTCAACATCCTGCATTAATGAGGGAAGTAGAACTAACTGAAAAAATAATCCCCTACACCATGCATCATCTGCTGCAAAGCTTAAATAACTGCTGAAAACATCCTGGTTTTTTCTATGAAGCTGTTCTGGGATTTAAGAAAATACCCTGGTGAGGATTGTGCAATCTGAGTTCAAAGCTCAATGACTCAGGGGTAGCGGCAAGCAGGGTGGTGCTGGTTGGAGAATTCACTCAGTCTCTCCTCAGCCTGAGGGATCCTTGGATATAGGTGCAGTAACAAAGCAACTGTGAATTTGTGAAGTGAAAAGCTACAAAGAAAAAACCCCCACCAAACCCTCAAATCCTGAGTGTTTTTATCATGAAAATGGTGCACTAATGCTTGACAGCATTATGTCTTTGCTTGGAGAGCCCAAGTTTCTAGTCTGGGTAAGGACTCCTCAGTCCCACACCAAGTTTATACTCAGTGGTACAAGGCTTTGTAATGAAAATGTGCTCACAGAGCAATTTAAGGAGTAATAATTTTCCTGTAGGAGTTGAGCTACTAGGCAGAAGGATAGCAGGTGAACTTTGGCACAGGCTCATGATTTCTCATGGGAAACCAATCATAATTCCAGCCATTTAGCAGTAGCCTGTGAAACTAGGATTGCTGAGCAGAGCCAATACATCAGAATTATTACTGAATCAGAGAATCATTAAGATTGGGAAAGACCTCTAAGATCATTTAGTACAATTGTAGCAACTTCTTATGAAAGTGCTTCTCAGCTCCATGGTTGGCAGGAGTCCAATAACTGTTAGGGAAGAAGTGAAAGAAAAAAGAAGTATCTCCTGGCACATCTGCACTTGGGAGTTTCATACACAATTCCTGTGCCCAAAGGGAAACAAGGGAAACTCTGGGGCAAGGCAGTTTCCGTGGGCCAAATGGTTGAATGGGGTGGTATTGCACTGGGAACATGAACAAACTGGTTTGTCACATGATTCCCTGCATCATGAGGTGCTGGGGATGCACAAAGGCGCTTTGGGTCTCATAGAGGACTCTCTGCACAAGCATGTGAGGATCTTTGCTGGGCCACCACTGATGCAAAATGGGGTAGAGCCTATGACGGGGCAGTGGCTCTGGGACAAGGGGAGTGACAGCGCTGCTCCTGGTCTGGGCCCCCCTGGCTGCAGGATCGCTGATCTCTCTGCCCCAGCAGTTATTAGCCTGTTGTGGCCTGTTGCTGGTAGCCACACTGGGAACTCATCAGCCAGTGTAAAATCGCACCTGGCCATGTGCCAGCGTGTTCCCTCTGCAGGAAGCCTTAAGGGAGGTCCACTGAGCAGTGGGGCAAAGTCTGTCTGTTCCCTGCCTCCCTCCCGATCTGCCAGGTTTGTTACACGTGGGGCAGGACCCAGTACTGACTGCCAGCTTGCAGAGCTCAGGCCCTCGGTTCAGCCTGACTGCACAGCTGTGTTCCAGTGCTCAAGTGTGAGCACCCACGTGGGCTGATGCACAGGTAACAGACCCACCACGTTTTACCCAACTCACGCAGATTTATCAAGCCACAGCCTTAAAGAAAGTACACAACCTTTTTATTCAGAGAATCACAGTAACCTACTGAGATTCACAGCTGCTTGCCCTGGCATACCTTCCCAAACATTCCCGTGCAGCTTTTGAAAACATCAAGCACATGTCAAGGATTTGGAACATGCACCATCATAAGCAAAACCTGCACGAGACATTGGGATTTCTGCCTGAGCAGCAACTCCCTGCAAGAAAAATAGGCAGGTGTGCAGAAACGGGAAAGGGCAGAGAACTTTCTAGGCAACCTTCTGCAGAAGCAACTCAATGTCGTCCTGGATCTTGATTGTTTCAAAACTCCGGCTGTAGCGTTTGAAGGGCACGCCGTCGGGGCCAATGAGGAACTTCTCGAAGTTCCAGGCGATATCGTTGCGGCAGACCGGGGACCAGATGATGTACTGCGGGTTGGTCATCAGCGAGGAGGGGTCGTCGTGCGGGAAGGGCAGCGCTTCCTTCAGAAAGGTGAAGAGGGGGTGCGCGTTCTTCCCGTTCACCTCGCACTTCTCGAACATGATGAAATTGGGCTTGTACCCGTTGCCAGGACGAACGTGCTCGAGCATGGGAAGAATCTCTTCGTTGGTGCAGTTTTCCTAAGGAAACAAAGGTAAACCAGCGCCGAGCACGGCCCGTGAGAGCCCGGCCGCGGCGGGCGGCTCCTTCCCCCTCCCCGGCCCCGCTCCCCGTCCTACCTGGTGACCGAACTGGTTGCAGGGGAAGCCGAGGACCTGGAGCCCACGGGGACCGTAGCGCTGCTGCAGCTCGTTGAGCTGCAGGAAGTCGCGCCTGGTCGTGCCTCAGAGCGACGCCACATTGACCACCAGCAGCACCTTGCCCCNCGCCCGCCCCGGCCCGCCGAGAGCCGCCCCCGACCCCGCCCCGACCCGCCGGCACTGCCTGCTAGGCACCGCGCCTCCCGGGGCCGCGGCCCAGCCAGCTCTGAACGGCTCGGGGGGCTTGGATCAGTGAAATCAATCTGATTGTAGAGCGAATTGGTTTTAAAACCCACGGCTAATGGAGAAGTATCACCGATCCTCGGAAACGCTGTGAAAAAGCAGTAAAATAAAGAGTGGTCCCAGGAGTTCAGCCTTCGTAGTGACACGGCCACCCATGTCCAGGGGTGGCACAGTGTGGCACCAAGACTGCAGCATTCTCCGAAGACACCACTGCCACAGAGCATGGGTTTGGGGAGAGAAACACCTTCAGTTTGTGCATCAAGAAGAGGAACTGGAGTGGCACAGGGAAGAGGGGCAACAAATTTCCTTCTTCAGAATCCTAGAATTTTCCCACCTCTTTGAGGCTGGCGAAGTCTACACACAGGATTACAAGTTGGTATATCCTCATTAGATAAAGAGAAGTAGGCTCCTTCTTCAGTTTCAGGGCTTGCTTTTCTCCCACCCTTGACTTTTCAATTTCTTGCCTAACTGCTTCAGTCTGTTTGCAGGAGTGTTACATCAAGCAGTATTGACTGCTCTGTTCCCCGCAGATTAAAGGCAGCCCTAAGTGAACTGGACTGTTTCTTGTGCTCACACCAAGCAGTGGTCCAGCTGTCCCTCCACAGGTCTCTGTGAACCACTGCCCACCCCCAGAGCACCCTGTGTCAGGCCTTGTGTCCGTGTCCATGGGCTGGCCCAACAGTGATTGTGGAGCAGCACAGCCCGGCAGGAACAAAGAGCCAGGGCCTCAGCTCCAGGGCAGCTCCCAGAGGGAAGCAGGGAGCCCCTGCTGAGGCTCCTGCCAGCATCTGCGCCAAGGAGCAGCAATTCACAACAGCCCAAGGTCAGACAGCTGCTTATCAGCCTTGGCCCCCAGCCAAGGCAGCCTGGGCCCCTGCGCAGGGGGATACGCTCAGCCCCCCCTTGCTGTCTGCTCTTTCATGCTTGGGAGCTGGGACTTGTCACGAAATGCCAGCTGTCACTAACAAGCACCACATAATGCTGCCTCTCTGGTCTGGGTGCCCAGGTGACTGCAGGATCTGGGGGTTTGCTTTGAGCTACTCTTGGCACCTGCCCCAATAACTGGGAACTGGAATAGTTCCAGTTCCCGGCTGTAATAAGTTTTGGGGACTTTCCTGATCATCTTTGGGGACCTGCAATGTGTTGCAGCAGTGATGGCAGGAGCCCTATCAAGTGTCCTGAGACAGATCAGTGCTGGGAAACGGGTGATGAGCAGAGGCACATGATCCATGTTTGTTTTTGAATAAATTGACGGTTACAATTGACACAGACTCCTCCTCACCCACTCCTGGGCACAGGGAGCCACAGTTCCTGAAGAGGAATTCCCCTTCAGGGTGACCTCTAGGGAGGGGCCACATCTCTGCTGCCGCTTTTGACCTCAGACTGGCACCTTCACTCCTCTGTCTGGTCCCACGGAATTACTCTGAAGAAGGGGAGTTTACTTCTGGGGCCCTGCCCTTTACAGAGAAGGACAGGTTAGGGCTTTCCCCTCCTTGATGAACGAGTTTTAAGGGCACAGAATGAACTTCCTTGTTGGCTCAGAGCTATGGCCTGTGCATGGACACATTCTATGCAGCCTACTCAACTGGGATCCAGAGGAGTACCAGAAGTTCCAGGGGGACCAGATGGGTTCAGGGGACCCATTTTGGGCTGTGTGACAAGTGGCAGTTGCCCTACATGGTCAAAAATTGTTAACAGCAAGAGCAATGAGTAATCACAAAGGCCACAAAACCACACCTTCTGGCCTCCTGCTTACATCATGTCCCCATTCCCGGCACTGAACTCCTCCCCTGCCCAGGGGGCTGGCACTTGGCTCCTTGCTTTTCCCCTGCCTCTCCACAACTCCTTGCCTGCCTGGATCACTCTGCATTAGTGCTGGGTTTTCATTTCCCAGGTCAGGTCTGGCCACCTGTGTCCTCAACTTGGTTTCATCCAGAAGAAATATGGCTTCCAGAGGTGACAGATGTGGCTGGAACACAGAGGGAGCCCGGCTGCCAGCCCTCAAAGGCAGGAAAGCTGACTGATAACTGAGATGATGGTGTAAGTCAGCAAAAGCTTAGAATCACACTGGGCTAACAGTCACTGCTGGGTTGAAGAACAGCAGCAGACACACAGGCACAGGCCTTGAGGAACAGCCAACCTGATTCCAAACCCCTGTAAGAGCTGTTCTGTAACTGTGGCCATGGCAGACTGCAACCCCATATCCTTGCAAGTCTGAAAACCCCAAGATTTGCTCAACTACAACACCCCCCCAAGACAGGGAACTGCAAATGAGCAACTTGTCAACAAGCCAGAAAGTTAAAACCTCCCTGGCAGTCCACAGCTGCAGTTGAGAGTTTCCTGCTTTGTTCAACCCAGTCACCCTGCAGGGGGAGGACAAACACCCAGGAGAGGAAGGAGGGAAGGGTGGGGTGGATGACACCTCTGGGCTTATCAGACAATTCACTCTGGATGTCTGTGGCTGAAGAGGTACAGGGCACTCCTACAGCTGGATCTGTTTCTCCTTTGCTGCAGGAAAAGCAATCGGGAACTGTCCAAAAAAAGAAAAAAAAGTGACACGGGTGTTTTGCATGCCATTATGGGATGCAGCCAGGTGCTCAGACATGGATTGTCATCAGCAGCTGGACACCCTCCTACCCGGCCCAGGGAGCGGGCTCTCTGTCAGCAACAGCTGCTGTAAATACCAGTGTGAGCATGGAGATGCCCACTGCTGTTTGCTGACCTTTCCTCCCCAGGAGCAGCACACGCCACTCTCCAGCATGGTCTCAGCACAGCGCCCACACCTTGAGCCCAGCCCGGGCTGCAGGGCTTGAAGGCATCCCTCATGCAATGCCCCAGCACACACCCTGCCACATGGAAACTCTGCTGCTGCTCCAGCGCAGCCCGGCTGCTGCAAACCATCACATGCTCCCACTGCATCTGCTCCTTCCTTCCTCCTACACAGCCTCCTCCTGGCTCCTCCAGTCCCATGCTCAGGACTGACAAATCCAACTCAACTGATGCACTCTCATCTCGCTGAGTATCAAAAGCTCCTGGGAAGCTTTGCTGCTCACTGCAGCGGCCCAGTGAGATACTGCAACTCTGCTCTGCTGCAGCTTATGGAAACCACAACGAGCAGCACATGGGTATCCCTTGCTAGGAAACAAAAATAAGTATTAAAGCACTTGCAACTGCTCAGTGAATTCTCTCTCAGCTTTATCAAAACTGGTATTTCTAATTCAGGCTGTCAGATGCTGGGACAAAAACCCAGAGTGAGGAATACAGACACCAGGATACAGGGAGCTTAGAAAACTGCCTTTATTCTATTAGTTCTTGGAAAAATGAAAATACAGAAAGAGTTTAGTTGGCTGCAGAACAGCAAGAAGTTCACAGGTTAGGAGTCTGATCACTACATGGTAACCAAACTTACACAAAAAGTTTCTCTTTTTTTTAAAAGTTTTGAAACTGGGTCCAGCAATGAATTTAAGGCAACTGAACAGTTCAGAAGCTTTGAGTGTGAGCAGGCTGTCTTTTCTCATCCCTACAGCACGTTATGGAAAAAACTCCTGGGTGTGCAGACCACTCAAATCATTCAAATGGGTCAGACTCTTACAAATGAACAGGGGAAGAGGATCAGCTGCTTTCCACCGGACTTTATTTTCAAATACAGTTTCTTAAAAAACCCAGAACACCTTAACGCAGAGGTTACAAGTAACAGTATTAGGAAATCCAATTATACAAAAAATACTACATCTAAGCTGGGGTAAATAGATTTATTTTTGGTAACATACATTTAAACTGGCACTAATTACACAGTAACTAAAAGGTAACTAACATGAAACCACAGAACCCTCACTTTTCTTTAGCTGAATGGGACTTGGTCATTTCAGAGTGATCACATTTTCAAACTAATGTTTTACACCAAGCCATGAAAATCAGATCTTTCTAAATGTGATAGCACTGAAGCTACTCTCGATTCCATACAGCCATGTAACGGTTGTACTCAATTAGAATAGGACGTTAGTTATAAAGTAGTTACAGACCAATCCTCTGTGTTGACAGCTTTTTTCTCTTTCTAGAGAGAAGAAAGAAGATAGAGAATTGTCTTCAATTAGCGCCTGGCATATCCTGTGAGTGCAGAAAAGGTTTGTTAGAGGAATGTTGAGGTTAACCTTGGGTGCACAGATGAATTTGATGCAGATTGTTATAAAAATCATGGTTGGCTTCTAAATACTGGTAGCAAGATGACTCGATTTTTAAATCTCTTAAGTAAATTATAGATAATGAAAAAGGCCAGTAATCATACACTAAGATTAATAAACAGCACTTCAAAATTACTCAAGTGCAGGGTGCTGCTTTGGCCATCTTCCTCTGGCCACACTTTATAAGAGAAGGCACCCGGACTTTTTCTTGCCACGCCGGGCTTGCAAAGCAGCTCTAGTGGCCATTTCAAACACCTCCCTCACACCGTCTTTGGTCTTTGCCGAACACTCCATGTACCCGAATGCACCAATGCGGTTTGCCATATCCCGGCCTTCCTCGGGTTTGACAGGCTCCTGGAACAGCACAAAAGCAGCAGGTGAGAATAGCCCAAACCCACACTGCTCTTCCCCTTCCCACCCAACTTCCCAACAAATGCAAAGGAATTTCTGGATAAGTACATGTAATGAACTGGTTAATTAAATGCCAGAGGATGCGATCAGTTTACTGATATCTCTGAGCTTGAAAGCTGCAAGACTTTTTGAAACTTGAGCAAGTGATTGCCTATTTCTGAAAAAGTATTTATGCAATTCTTCGCTGCCATTGCAAAAAAAAAAAAAAAAGCCTATGAACAAATCCCCAAATCAATGCCTCAGTCTTTGTATAAAACTCCCAAATATTATGCTACAGGTGCAAAAATTCTGGGGCAGAGCAGACCATCTGCAGTCCCATACCCAAGCAGAGGGTTTCAGGCTCAATCAGAAAATGAAACCTGGTGATATGCTCAGGAATGAGCAACAGCACCTGTGGTTATTACCACAGAACACCCGCCAATAAAAGTGTTACTGTCACATACTGAACACACCGAACAAAGAAGAGCTCCAGAGTACATGCACTGATGTGCTGATGACTCCTCATCAATTTCGCTCTACTTCAAGGATCCAGCTCTCCAGCACTGAGAGAAGCTGCTGACTATTAGTAACCTAATACAGCCATTTTCATGGCTGAGGATGCCTTTTTCTAGAACTACACCTCCAAATACAAAAATCCCCACTCACTTTAAGGCAACAGAGACTCCCTGCTGTCTGCCACAGGTAGGTGTTCATCACACAGCCCACAGAAACCAGCAGCCAGCTGTAGGTGCCTGTTTAATGTTCTGCTACAACCACCACACACTTCTGCCATTTATTCTAAGACTCTGAAAGGAACCTGCCTGCTTCATTTTGGCCAGCTCTCGTCTTGTGTGCTCGTCATTCCTCAGGTCCTTCTTGTTTCCTACCAGGATGATAGGCACGTTGGGGCAGAAATGCTTCACCTCCGGGGTCCACTTCTCTGGGATGTTTTCTGAGAAAAGTAAATAATAGAGGCATGACTGTACAAAACCCCACTTCCAGGGAGAGTTTTATTTTAAAGCTTTTACACACTGCCTGAGTCGTTGTAGCTTGATAATCCACACCGATGCCCTTTTTTCTACTCTCCATAAGGAAGCAAATAGACCTGTTCTGGTGTTACCAAAAAAGACAAGCCTCTCTGGTAATTTGAAGGCTGAAGGACATTTAACATCTTGGCTTCTCTCAGCAGCTACCTGCCAAGGGTTAGAACAAGAGACTTTGAAGAACAGCATGCAGAATTCTGGACTGGAAAATTATGGAATATTTTGCTTCAAGAGAAATGCTTTATTTATCTCCAGAAGCTAGAGATGGGCACAACACTGAAGCTAAAGGATAAAACTAAGTTTTAACCTCACTTTTCCTAAAGCAATAGAAAACAACCCCTCTCAGCTGTCCCCTCACTGTAGCAGAACTGTTCAACACACTAATTATAGATACACAGAAACAAAGGCCTGGGGTAAGTAATTTCCAATCTGCCATTTCTCCCTACATGCAGCAAGTGAATTTGTTCTCGTACACAAGCAACCTCCTCCTCACATCCCTACATGACTGTATTTTTTTTAGTGAAAGGAGGACTTGGGGGCTTTTGAAAGCAAAACCTTGACAAATTCTATATAGCAGGAAATACTGAACAGCCTAAAACATCTGGCTGTGCTTTCATAAGCTCTTAGACATTTGAGATTCACCAGTGGATGTACCTGCAGGCTGCATAACCACTTTTTATCTTCATGAAATTCCATTCAGCTTTTGAAGAGACTTTCACTATTATGTATTATGGGATATTTTCTTGCTTGAAGGAACAACTTAGACAAGGATTTTGAAGACAGTTTGTGCACTACAGCCAAAATATCAATTCTGCAGCTGCACCTGGAGTGCTCAGGTATGCTGGCCTTCAGACACTGCACACCTGAAAAGCTGCCTGGCAGTTCACTGCTCCCAGGGACCCTGGTACCCAGACACTGGTGAGCAGGAAGGAAGGAGAGGGAAGAGAATTTTTACAATCTGGGCAAGCACAGAGTGCTGCTGATGCTTAGTGCTGCTGGAGAATTCCCTAATATCTGAAAACTACACATTCAAACCAGCACCAATTCTGAAACTAGGAAAGCTCCCAAGGGAAAATATATTCTACAGTGCAATTTCCAAGGAGAATATATTGATGTAGAGAAATGGTTCTGATTCAGTTAGAGATCTACTTACCTAAACTATCAGGACTATCAATTGAAAAACACATAAGTATAACATCAGTATCTGGATAAGAAAGCGGTCTAAGTCGATCATAATCTTCCTGTCCTGCTGTATCCCACAAAGCCAACTCAACCTGCAAAATTCAGATAAAGGTTAGTCAGATCACCAGGAAAGTTCTGAGTCAGAAGCCAGGAATTCAACAGGAGTGAATAAAATATTTCAGTCAATACTACTCCTTTGACAGGAGAACTATTCGGAATTTTACATTCTGTAACTCCAAAAATCAACTTATTGCTGCTTATGAGTTTTTTATTATATTTGTAACCACTATCAATTCTCTAAAAGGACCTAAAAGCTACCAGCAGAAAAGCAAGACAGAAGAATCCAAGGGAATCAGCTACAAAAGGCTGGGAAACTCTGACAAGCATCCCAGAAATACCAGTCTTCAGTGAAAGTGGACTAAGTATATGCTTTTTAGGATTGTGCACATTTTCAATGGGTTTACAGCTGGAACCTGTAGTGACTAAGAAATGTCAAGATTGTACTTATTTGTGCACAAATTTAACCAAACTGATTTGTGTGTAAAGCTTCTTGTTACTAAGAAGTGAAGTACTTAATGTTCTCGGTATTTCTACTTTTTCTGGAGCTAGGGGAGAACACCCCAATAGGATTGTTTAAAACTTAGAAGGAATAGCCAACATTTAGAGCAAAGGACTAAAAACTAAAATCAAGTTCTTTAGGTAGATATAGTCTTGCTTAAGATTCTCTGATGAGTCTGCCTTCACAATGGAGTGGGTGTTTTCTTTAAAGTCTTGCATACAAAAATTCCAAGAAAAAAGTCCACAACAGCTCAGATAAAGACAGATGGACAGAACTGGAACCCAAATGTGAGCCTGCATGTGCATGTAACTGTCTGTTTAAATTGTGAAGAGACAAAGCTTTAAGTTGCACATATATACAAAAAAATAATCTATTTCAGTCAGAAATGCTCCTCCTCGCATTCACCTCTGCAATTGCAAACATGAATTCTATGCCAAATGTTCATATTTTTAAAGAAATGTCTGTTGACAGTTCTATCACATGACACTGGAATCAGCTCCTAAAAAACCACATCTCCTACCATCGTCTCTTTGTGTTCACATGACTTCTGGACACTTGTGGTAATGCTTTTCTAGGAAGACAGAGGTAAGTGGCTGTCAAACAGAAGAGGCTTAAGCACTGCTCTCCTACAAACTTTTGTAATCAAATTCACTGAAGACTATGAGCTTAGGTAAAATATATCTTCAGTTACAAAGATAAAATCAGATGATACTGCTCAAGCTGCTCATGCTATTTTCCTTTAGCTACTGGCTGAATATAGCTGATAGGGCATGACTCCCTGTTCACTCATTCAGAGATGCAGAGATTCAGGCAGAAAAGAAAGAGGAAGTTACACTTGGTGATAAGAGAGAGAAATTGATATCATACATATTTCAAACAATAGTCCTTAGAGCCTAAGATACAATATAGAAACTGTAGAACCTGTCACTTGGGGGAAAATACATGTCCTAATATTAGTCTAAAAGTAAATTTTCTTTTACTGATTCACATTATGAGAGAGGAAAACTCTTTTTAGACTCAAATTGCATGAACTATCATTACTAAATCCATAAATAACCCATCCCTGCAACACTAGGAAATCAAATTTAACATAAAGGCCAAAACTAGCTCAAAAACCTCTTTTTCTCCAGTCAGGATCGCAAGTGTGCGATTTCAATCCAGCAGTCACTGCATCTGAACTAGAATGGGCTGAAAAATGTCTTGGCTGTACCTGAGCCCACAGCAAAGGCAGTGTCATACAGGGACAAAAGAGGGAAGCTCAGCACCATCAGCACCATCCCTGCCACATGCTTGACCTGCAGTCCCACAGCAGTCAGCTCTGTGTAGTTACACTACCCAAACAGACACAGGCCACGGCTGACTGAGAGGGTTTGTGACCAGCTGAGCTTTCAAGGTGCAAAGTTCCTGCTTTGTGTGCATCTGGAGCATCCTGGAAAGTGGCAATTCTGGACATCACCCAGCACCCTGCTGACAGAAGTGTGTCAACTACAGCTGCCCCTTGGAGCAGGTGTCTGGTATGTCTGCTTCTATGGGAAACACAAGTACTCAAGAGGTCCTGCTGATTAAAAACTGGCTTTCAAAATATTTAAAACTAAAATGAAGTATTTTATTAATTAGTTTACTGAAGTACAAACTAAAGATGAAGCTCAGTGAGCTGTGGGGGCTACACTTGGGTGCTAAGAATTGTACTCCTTCAGACATGCAGGACAGATGATGCTGATGCACACTACAAAAATCAACCCCTTTGACCAACCTGTCTGTCATCTGTTCTCAGAAAGATGCTGCATGTTGCTAGGAGTGGGTAGGAAAAATAAACTCTCCAGGAATTAGTCTTTGTTAATTACAATACCAGGTCCCTACCTAAACAGGGACTCTGTTCCAAAGGCCAGTAGCCTCAATGGCCTCAGCATCTTTGCACTGCTCCATCCCCTCCCACCTGCTGCAACATTCTACTCAGACTGATTGCATGGCTTTTAGAACCTCAGCTTGTCTATGGTTAGAAGCACCTTGTTAAACAGACTCTGGGTATGAGCATGTTCTAGCAAGGCCAGTATTTTTTTCCACAGGAACTTACTTAATATTTAAAAATATATTTACAATATAAGCACTAAGCATGTGTGCTAACCACATATTAAGGAAGTGTAGAGACGTCCATGCTATTCTGAACAAACAGCAGTTCGTTCTGGTTCTCAGAGAAGAGTTTACATACCTGCTTTCCATCCACTTCAATATCTGCTACGTAATTTTCAAAGACGGTGGGAACATACACTTCAGGGAACTGGTCTTTGCTAAATACAATCAGCAGACAGGTCTTTCCACAGGCACCATCTCCCACTATAACCAGCTTTTTTCGAATGGCTGCCATAGCTGAAAAACAAAACAACCACTTGTTAATTCAACTGCTACAGCTTTTAACCAAGATACTAATAATCAATAAACCCCAAGTCTTCAAGTAATAAGATCTTTTAAATTGATTATACCTGTCCCTGGATTTGGGTACATTCAGATTCCCATCCTTCTAAGGAAAAACACTCCCCAGCATTTATGAACATACCATTGAGCCCACTAGGTGCAAGAATAATAGAAAGGAGAGGAGATGGGCCTGCTTTAGCATTTATTGATCTGTTCTACGGGTTGAGAAAGCAGAACCCGGAGATAATGAGTGAGAGAACAGCACTTTCTCAGGGCACCCTCTCAGAAATGTATTCCAGGTACTCATATACAACATGTTTCAATTTAAGGGCAGTGACATTTTCTTATCACACTGAGTGTCTTAACTACAAAGTGTCAGACTGAGGAGCACCTGCTGCCAGGTCAGAGCAGCAACAAAAGGATCTCCAGGTAGCCAGTTCCTCAGATTACAGCCACCACTCTGCAAAGGATTTTGGCAGGACACATCTCACTCCTCAACTTGCTTTCCTGGGCATGGCTGCTCCAGGTTAACAGAGCCTGCTGTCAGCTTGCAGTAAGTGAAGGGGTACCTTAGAAGTGGAGACCCCAGTGGTGCTCCACACAGATCTCTGCTGTGCAATGAATTCATCTGTATCAGGACCACACAAATCCATGACCTGCTCATAAGCAACTCTGGCCTCAAAAAGACAGCACAAAAGCTTGAAAAGGTTTTAAGGAAAGCCTGGAGTCAGGGTGGGGCTGAAGGAGATGGTTGTTTTGGATCTGGCAAAGCAAACAAAACCTGCACTCTATATGTGTCTGCTCTCTCTTTTCTCCAGGTGTTTATTTGTTACCAATGCAGGGACAAGCCAGAGATTTAGGGAGTGACCTGGCTACACAGGAGTGCAGTGAAGACAGAACCATAATGCCTTTCTTCTCCATAACATAAAGGCACTCCAGGGGAAGCTGCTTAGTCATCCCATGAAGCTTCCTGGAAATGGAGCAAACAGCAACAGCACCACAATACCTATGACTGCATGACCAAAATACCAGAGAGGGAGCACCCTGTGAGTTAACTTTTGCCATGACAAACCCAGAACAAAATTCTGTAAGGATGACCAGGGCTGCTGACAAGGGGAGAAGGCTCCAAAGAAGCACAGGAAATATTTAAAGGAAACACTAAAAACATTTTGTCCTTTTCACCAATTCTCTTGCCTCACAAAATTCAATAAAAAGGTGAAACTACCATCTAAAAGCAAACTTTGGTACTGTTAGCTGGTGAACAAGCAGTGGATATTACAGAGGGTCTATACTTCTGCTCTAGGTACAGAGAATGCTCCAGATACCATTTCAACCCACCAAGCAGCAAAGGTCAAGGACAGCCCTGTCAGACACCACTGCTCAAGTGATCCAAATCCACGTCTAAAGTGAGTTTCTTTCACCTTGCAAATATATATGTACACAAGTTAAAGTTATTCACCTTAGGGACTTGGGGTTATTTTTACATCTGTGGAAGGTTTTAAATGATCCAAGCCTTATAAAAGTTTTCTTTCCATCATTTTAGATGGTTTTGAATACTTTCCAGCAATGCTAGGTATTTGAACTTTATAGAACTGGAAATTATCTGTCCTCTGTACCAACTCAAGATCAACTACTTGCAACTTCTATTTAATGTCAGTTTTGGCTAATCTGACCTTCAAGTCCTACAAAACCTCTGAAGTCATCTACTCGTGTGCTCCACAATATTTATAATAAGAAAATGTCCCTCAATGTGTACCCTTGCCCTTCTCTGATATAATATAAGCCCATTACTGTTTATGCTGTTTTTCGTGGCCATGAGGAAATGGATTATTCCCTTTCCCAGCGCAGTTGAGAATATATGCCTTCATTTATCTCCTCTTCAAACTAAACAATGCCAGTTTATTCAAGCCTTCTCTGTAAATCATATTTCCTAGACTTTCCCACTGCTCCCTTCTGGGCAGAGTCCAATTGGCACTAATTTCCCAAAGTGTGGAGCCCAAAAGCTCCAGTAATCCAGTATTTCTCCTAGGGCTCTATGAAGAGTGCTCAGAGCTGAAGGATTAGTTTCATTGATTTTCTGGGATACTCTGCTGCTTAAACACCAATCTGGAATTATACGTCTTTTTCTTTCTTCCCCTCCCCAGAAGACAACATTGTTGATACAGCCAGCTTGTAATTCCTGATAGCTCACATAGTTTTTTTCATTCAGGTGTCTATACAGTAAGTAGTTGTCTCTTCACATAGCTGAAGAGCCACTGCCAGACTTTTATTTATCCTTACAGTGACTGATGGTTTATTCCACCTTCAGGTTCTAGCTCTGTCCTCCAGTTTAATCACAGTCTGTCAGATGCAAGTTTAATAGCAGTGATTCCCAGATAATTATCTAGGCCATTGATGAAATCGCCCTGGAGACACAGTGGGCGGCTGACAAATGGGATAACCTGTCCTTCCTTGCTATCCCTCCCTCCTTCTCCCTTCTGTGCTGCTGGCTGGCACAGGCCCATGGTACCTTGAATTACCTGCAATATCACCCAGGGTAGGTGACCTTCTGGCATCACCTATGGATAACTGTATTTTTCAATGGATTATCAGATCAACTCTATCTTCTGTCATTCAGATTATTTTAAGGACTCCTTGCTCCTTTCTACATAGCTATGCCTAAGGCCTACAAGAAAACTACAATTGTGTAAAAAAACCCCAAAATTCATTATTTAATGTAGATTTTTCCACAATCCTTCCCAAAAAAAAGCTTGAAAAATGCATGTATATATGAAAAATTTATATATATATATATATACACACACACATATCAAAATTATTTCAGGAGTTTTATTTTATTTCCTCAGCATATTTTTCCAGAGAAAAGCCTATAATGAAATTCTCTGCCTGAATGCTTCCGGAGATGTGATGACATCACTTGGACCCAAGATGCCCTTCAGCAGTGTGTGCTCAACCACTTCCTTCCCACTGCTCAGGACACGCCCCATAAGGCTCTCCCACTTTGAGTTCTTTGCAGGACCATCACCAGGACATATCAAACCTGCCCAACAGTGCCATCCATCTAGAACATTCTACATCTAGGGAATTAAAATTCTCTCATCATCTGCTTCTAGAGGCTCCTCCTGGACTGTCACAGAAAGCCACAACAAAAATATCATTTTTTGGTGGCCTATGGCATCCTCCTGTTTTTTACTTTAGTTTCACCTCCCACAGCATTACCGTAAGACAATTCCTTCTAGAACAAGCATGTTATATAAAATTCAATCCAGGAGGCAAAGATCACCACTTATAATCTCCAGTTTTCAGAAGCAGCCCAGATTATAAATGCTAAGCAGATATAAATACCTCAGGATGTCAGCTCTGATGATTAGACAGAAACCTCCATCCACCTTGGAAGGAAGTCACCAAACATCACAACCACTTCTACTTATCATTATCAATGGTTTGGGTTGGAAGGGACCTTCAAGATGGTATAATTCCAACCCCCTGCCATGGGCAGGGACACCTTTCACTAGACCAGGTTGCTTAAAGCTTCATCCAACCTTGAACACTTCCTAATTTTCTAATTTACTAATTCCTTGAATTTTCTAATTTAGAGGATTCAGTGTACAGATCAACATCTTTCAGCTAGTTATTTTTAGCTAAAATAAATACATTCGTCTCCAGTGGGCAGCTGTAAGGGGTTGTGAGGTCTAGAAAAGACTCAGAAAAACAACATCTTGGTAGCACAATAGAGAAAAAAATGGATTGTTAGAATGGAGCTGCATCTTAGTGGTGCGTGTCGCAAGGACAACACTATCAGCATTCACAGCAGTTGGGTCTTTCTGCTGCATTCTAATGTGCTCTGGTTTTCTTCTTCAAGTGTTCTGAAACATGGAAATACATCAAATTTGTACCAGCAGTATGTGAGAATCAAAGCACTTTGCTGGTCTAAAGAGTTTCATATAAGATGCACATTACACACAAAAT
Organism: Anthoscopus minutus; assembly: GCA_013399455.1. NCBI lineage: Eukaryota > Metazoa > Chordata > Aves > Passeriformes > Paridae > Anthoscopus > Anthoscopus minutus. Next base: position 28,978 of record VWYI01015690.1, read on the forward strand.
TACTATTTGCTGCAGCACAGCTTTTCAGGAGTGAGCACATGCCTACATTTAGAGCTAAAAAACCTCTATGAACTACCTGAGAAGGTGTAACAAACAGACCCAACCCAAGCTACTACTACCTCACTGTAACTGAACACAAGTACTACTTGTACATTCATCATTTACACAACACATAGAGCAGGGAGAGCCCAGTAAACCCAGAGAACTGCTGGAACTGCATCACTGATGATGCACACAGAACGTTGAGCTAGAAATATTTTACCCCAATTACTGTAGCAGAATAGCTGCAGTGATCTTCCAGGAGAATCTGTGCTGTTGTTTGCAGCAAGGCAAGAGACCTGCAATTTTTCCTACTCTTAAATGAACCACTCCTCCCACCTTTGCATTTATAGGATTCTCAAAACCAGCTAGTCTGCTAGATTCAAAGTGGAAACTCACAACATGACTCAAGTGACTCATCTGAATGGAAGAGATTCAATTATGACATTTCCCCAGCCTCAGCTAGTGTCTTTCACAGGTATTACAGGAGCTTTAGACATCATTTACTCAATCCCACTAACATCACAGGAGGTTACAACACAAGGAGCTCCTGTTTGCTGAGTTGCCACACTAATATCCTTGTTACAGGAGGCAGCTGTTTCTAAGTGCAGTGACGCTCCAAGACTCCTGCAGCATAAAGCCCTGCTTGTTAAGGGAATCTACCAAATACTCCAGAAGAATTAGAAATGGGGAAAGTATTTTTTCCCATGTTTTAAACATATTCCCCCCAAGTATTACTCTTTACTGTAAGGGATTTTGCCTCTTCAGCATGCTATTTATTTTTCCAAGGAAAAACTTTTCCAGTGCCTCCTCTCCTGCAGATCCCAAGGCCACACAGCATGAGTGAGGATTGTGGACACTGCTGACATTCTGAAGTTGGATAGGCTGGCAACAAACATGCCAGGTTTGTGTGCCTCACTCTGGATCTCATCCTGGAGAAAGTAGCTGATGGAAGAAACAGCTCTTTACCATCACGTAAGTATCACAGCTATATTTAATTTCAACTACCAATTAACTACTAGTAACTATGTTGCCTGCTATGCTATACAGGCAGATCCTTTGCATAATGCAAAATTTTGTAAAAAAAAAAATAATTTCTGGATTATTGCAGGTCAGCAAGAACTCAGCAGAAGCAGTTCAGAAGCAGTTCAGCATGCAGTAAGGATGCTGCAGGGGATGGGCGACGAATATCCTTTATCTTCTTTCCCACCTAATCTTGCTGAAGTCCTTAATGCCAAAATGTTGGAAGGTAAAGGTTTTGAAATCTTAGAAAGACTGCCTTGCTGCTGACTCCTCTACAGAGCACTGAAGCAGTTTGCTGCTGAGTGAATTACAGCCTGGCACTCTTCTCACTTAACTTTATTTCCCTTCATTCAGTCAGCCCAGCCCTGGGCAGCAGGAGGAACAAGAATAGGCCTGAGGGACCAGGAGAAACCCTGCTCAAGTGTCTCCTAGACGGACCAGTGAGGCCCTGCCCTCTACCTACCACAGGGGAGAACTGACTCTGTCCCTGTCCCTCATCTGCCTCTGCCTCGGTACCTGCATTTAAATATACTCACTGTTGTTCAAGTCTGAGGTGGAAGAAGAAAGAGTTTCCCAAAGACTCCAGGGATCAAGAGGGGATGAGGAGGCTTTTCTCAGTTTTCTTCTGGCCATTCAGCAAGGTCAGGCATCAACACTGAGAACTAGCAAAGCAGTCTAGAGTCCAAAGTTGATCGGCCCGGAAGGAAACAGGTCTGATTTTAGGGCAGCTGTGTACAGCCAGTGAAGAAAAGAGACTGAACACAGAGCATCTGAGTGGGTGAAGAGGCTCAAAGACTGTGACGAGGGAAGGGGTCAAGCAACAAGCCCTGAAGGAGAATGGCAAAAGGATGTAACCACTCCTCTAGAACAGAATCCAGGATTCCCACATCTCCCAACAGCAGGCAAGCATCTTAACCTTCTCCTCCACTAAAGTCCAAATGGAAAATGCCAGCAACTATACATTCCATAATCCTTTTTTGCTGCTCATTTCTTATTAGTGAAAGCACATATAAACATGTATCAGAAATAATGCAGTTTGCTACTGAAATTCTAATCCTGCTACCTTCAATCAGCTTCCTTCAGCATATGTAAGTCTATGTGTGCTACCATGCCATTTTCCCCCACATAATCAACACAGGATGGCCCTGCTCTTACTTAGCAATAGTTGTGAAGTAAAAGGAACTGTGACCCCAATTCACCTCTTAGAGAAGCTGCAAACTGGGAAGCCAACAGCCTTGGGACTGAAATAAAAGAAAAAAAATAATGGAAAAACACGACTCAATCACATAAAGGAGTCAGATACAACCCATGTTTCTGCTGCAGGGTTCCTAAAAGAACCTGGAAGATGTACATACCCCAAAACATGCAGCAAGTGACCACTTATTTATTGCCTGAACTGATCTGTACAGCCACACTGGCAGTAAACCCAGACACACTGAGCTCAGAGTGATCTGCTCTTTTGCCACCATGAACAACCTGAAATCAAGCATTACTGGGATGAGAACTCAGTTCAATTTCAAGCCACCAGAATAAAAGCACTAAAAATGTGAATGTGGTCACCTCTGTCAAGGGGACAACCAACATATTTCACTGTAATGACAGATTTTCTTAATTCTGTGCAAGTTTGCCTGTGGACACTTGCACTCATAAACCAAAAAGTCACATTATTTAAAGTGTTGCTAACAAGGCCTTTGAGAAACAGCTATATTTATATTCCTTACTGCAGCCAGTAATATAAAGCAGTTTGACAGTACTGCAAAATAGACCTATTTCTAACTACAGCACTATGTGGGAGCAGCTGGCGAGAAAAAGCTATCTGCTGGGCTTTTTGGGAGGGTTACATATGAAATCTAATACTTGAAAGAAGTTCTAAAGGTGGCAAAGTATAGGGCAGGCTACTGATGTTGCATATTAAATTTAATCCACAGAGAAAAGGAATTTTTCTGTTATAAGACTGAAGTAAAATTGAAAAACTGACACAGGTCAGCATAGTATCCAATGGGATTAAGGACTGAACACAAATCCTTTGGGAAGGTCTTTGGACAGGGCAGTGTTCAGCTTTCTGATAACAGTTCATTCAGCCTATGTCAACCAGGCTCAAGTCTGGCATGTTTTACTGGTTTGGAAAAAGTGCTTGGCAAAAAGTTGCAAAAATTTCCAGAGCAGTGGAATTTAAATCAGGAGCAGTGCAGCTGTGTTCACCTCAGGTAATAAACCTCCCAAAGTCTCAGCTAACTGCACAAATAACCACCTCAAGCCTCTTTGTACTGCATCACCAGAACTGGGAACAGGGTCAGCTTAACTGCATTAACTGTGGTCAGCCCCAGTGAACTCTTAATGACTGATTAATTTTATACAGTCATTAAGAGTTATCCAAAAGCACAAAACAGGTGTTTAATAGGCATGGGCATAGAGTGCACCTTTGTTAAGAACACAGAGTGTTGTTTGTGCTGCCTCTGGAATGGCTGTGATGGGGCAGGAGATTCCTCATGCAGTATAAAGTCTGCCAGTAGAGTGTTTTGGAGGAAACTCGAATCAGCTGTCAGCACTAGATCCGTGTTGAGTGTCATGCGGACACAGTACGTCTAATCCGAGATATCATGTGAAGTCTCAAAGTAGGATTCATCCTATCAAATTACAGCCTTTGCCCTTGCCTTCCTCTTCAGGAAAAATCCTGTGTGACAACATACAATTCAACTTCCTCTCAAAGAAAAAAAAATTGTTTTGGATTCTAATAAATTTGCCAAATTTTTAAGCACCTGAGGAAAGAGCAAAACATTTTGCTTTGTTCTCCTTCCCTGAACAGAGCACCCATCTGTACTTTACAGGAATGATGCCTCAGCACTGCCAAGTGCTCCCAGGAACACACAAACTGTCTTTTGCTAAAACACCCAAATCATGACCTGTGCAAGCCTCTACACCCAGCACTGTGTCCCACAAGCAGCTCCAACATGGACACTGACCACTGGACAAACTTGTCTCTTACAACTAGAGACTCACAAACCATCTGTTACTGCAGGTCTACATATGTGGAAATAGGGACATTGACTTAGGAGTTAGGTGTCTCCACCTCAGCGCCTGGCATTTTGGATAAGCTCAGGAGACGGTTCTTGCACTAAAGGAGAAGAGGAAAAATGAACAAGAAGCTTCTCCCTGCACGCTCGCCAGCCTTCAGCTCAGGAGTTTCTTGGGTCAGACATGGCTCCCATGAATTCAGTAACTCAAACAGACTTCTCCATACACCCTTTGAACCCATGTAAACTTCCAGCACACAAAATATCCTGCGGAGGGAGTTCCCACAACTTAATTACATATTGTATTAAGCCACTTCCTTTAAATTCAAGATTGGCCCTATTAGTTTCTTTTACTGCCTCCTAATTCTGAAATGGAAAGGGAGTGAATAATTTGCCTCTCTTCATCCTCTTCCTGCTGCTCACATAACAGCTGTTCCAGACTGAAGCATCCTAACACAGAGCTGGTTGGGTGTTTTTTTAATTACCTTTACAGCTCTGACTGTCTATTCCTGGCATAAGGAGTAACAAAGTGGTAGAGGTGTCACGGTGAAGTGCTTCAGGCAGCAGGGCCCTTGAGAAACCAGCACAGAGCACCTTGTACCTTCCCATCCCACATTGTCCATCACAGCTCCAAATGCCCCAGGGCTGCTGCAGCACAGCTTCAGGAGCAGGAGCCTTATATTCATTCACAGAGTATCAGAGAACCACACCTGAGATGTGTTTCAAGTGCAAACAAGCCACTGCTTGGTCATTCCCCAGTACATTTCACTCCGTGCATTCATTCAAGTGCAGACCATGTTGACTTTAAAACAGCAGTAACAGAGAATCCCATACCATATTCCTCAATCCAGCAGTCAATTACATTTTCTGCATCATGATGAGGTTTTCCTTGTCACTTCCTCACTTCTTCAGCCTCTGGGAATTTCCCATTACTGGCATTTTGCATTTCTCTTCATGGTGACCACTAAAAAACACAGCCCAAGAGTCTAGTGCCATCATGTTCTCAGTATACACAGACTCACTTGAGCCTCCACTTACTTTTTACAGCTGCCCTCTTTCTACTAAATTTAATATGAACCATATTGATTTTGTTCTGACTTAGTTTATCACTGAAAATGACATGCAATTACTGCCAAATACTAACTGAAGGCTAAGATGAACACTTGTACTTAAGAACCAAACGAAAACAATTAACACCTCTTGTTTCTATTTCCCCCAGTCAAGGCTGAGTGACATTGCCTTAATTCTTTCCTAAACACTTTGATACTTATTCCATTATTGTACCTGGGATTGATGTCTTAGTCTGATGGGATTATAATCATTAAGATTGTCCTACTTCTCTTTATTATTACTGCATATTAGCATTCTTTCAAATTCAAAATGCTGCAGTATGTAGAGAGCTTTCTGGAAAAAAAAATTACATAAACTCCCTTCATTTTCAGGCCAGAGATCTTCAGAGCTAAGACACATATCAAAACAGAGGTGTCAATTACCAAGTCTGGTCAGATTAGGTGTGCAGTATCATTCAACCTTTTTTTTTTAATTTAATGAGATAATCAGAATACCTGATTACACGGAAGTTCTCTGTGTATAGATAAAATAACTGCCAAAAAGATAGGAAACTAGGCAGAAGGAAATGCTCAGTGCTCTCAGGAAAACACTTGTGGAACCTGCACAGCTCAACATTCATAAATGACCTGAAAAAGCAAAGAAAAATAGCTATACAACAAAATTGACTGATGATGTCAAGATGCAGAGGGAATAAAGTACTGTGATGGATCTCAGAACTTTAACAGACTCTGTGCCTTGGCAATAAAATTTGAAAGAGAGAAATGTGAAGTGATATGCAATGTAAAAACTGGATCAAACTTCCTATATGGAGTGATGGACTGGGAGCAGATCACTGCCACTCAAGGACAGTATTCAAAGGTTATACAGTTATAATTCCTTTAAAATACAAGCTCAGTACTCCAAAGTGCTACAATTTTAAAGATTCCAGTATTAAAAGCCAGGAGAAAAGGAACCAACGAGAAACCATTAAGATGATGTCGGAATCCATCGCATGACTGCATCTTCTGATGTGTGCAGCTGTGATCCTCCCATGTCAAAAGGCTATAAATGAACTGGAAATGACTCAGAACAGGGCACACGGATGATTAAACTACACAACAGGGTCCATATGAGGAACAACTACAGCAGAACTGGAAAATGGACAGTCTGGATGAGACACAACCACAGAAGAAAACAACTGCATGCTTCTCTCAAATCCTAAGGAGCAGTGAGCAAAGCTGGGGCCTGAAGCAAGGACCAGAGCACACAGGATGAGCCAGCTTGAAAGCAAAGGCAGGCAGGGCTCCCAGCAGGACACATGGCAAGGCCTCACCACATTTCAACTTTTTAGATCCATAACTTCATAGTTATTTGAGCTCCTTTTTCCTCCCAGTTACTGTACAGAATTTTGAGCTTCTGTTTTCTATTTTCTAAGTTCAGTTACTACTTTTCTCTTGTTTTATCTGTAGGATTTTCTTGCACTGTTTTTTAAGTATGAACAAAACAGATGCCTTCATTTCCTTTCCAAGCCAGGTTATTTAATTCACATTCGACACTTGGTAGGAGAAAAATACCGCAAATGAAGGTTCCTGAAGAATCTTTTTAAAGCATTTTTAAGTCAATTTTTAAAAAAACTAGACCAGCAGTATGTGCAAGCAAAACTCTGTCTTAACATTGTCAATGTGCATCCTGTTTTGTTAACACCAAACTTAGCAGGGTGCTCCTGATCAACTACCTGCAAAGTTCACCCCTATTCTGTTCAGCCCCCTATGGCAACATAATTAGTAAATTAACACCATTTCAGAACCCAGGGAAGAAGACTAATTTGAGCATTTCTATCTCGTCTTCCTCTACCATGACAAGTCTCTCTCCAAGGCTGAAGGCAAAGTCTGGATTTTGGGGGCAGAAAGGAGGATTCTGTCCTCAGATCTGTGGCTGCAGTTGCTGTCCTTGCTCTCCCACAGAACATTCTTGCTCATTTGCCCCACTGACTGTATCATTGCTATCTGTAGGCACAACGACTTACGAGAGCACTTCTCTTATGCAATACCGAGTCCCAAGATTACTCTGCACAAAATGAGATTAGGGCTTAATATTGAGGTAATTATAGTAGATCTGTGGATTTCCATGCGCGTGTAATCTGCAAAACACTTTGCATTTGGGCCGGTTTTTTCTTGGTATCCTCTTCCCAGACACCTCCTGCATGTCAGATGAGATGTGGGGCACCTCACACTGAGCAAGGCAAGCTTCTGCTAGGACATGGTGTCACTGGCAGTAAAGCACCTATCGACAAGAAAAACTATCACTAACTTTTCCAGACAACCTTCTTGTACCCACAACTGACACTCACCTGTGTTCTTCCCTCCTCTTCTCCCACCACAAGACATCTGTTGAAACTGCACTGGTTCAGATCAAACATCCAGCAAGCCCAACACTGCCTGACACATGCAGGTATCTCAGAGAGAGAGTAAAAGAAGGAGCAAATGCACTGATACCACCACAAGTGTATTTTCTCAGTTGACTGCTTGGGGGTTAATTATTTATTTTTATTCTTTATGCCCAACAAGCCTTTTGACAGTGTTTTCTCCAGCGATTCCACCTGTTTGGTTCTGAAGCCACGTAAATCGTTGTCATTCAAAGCACTCTGTGGTGCTGCATTCTGCGGTCTCAGCGCAGACTGAGGGAGAGGCACAATCAGTTTTGATCTGGACCAGATACTGCTTGGTCATGTCTTTGCCAAGCTGAGGAGCTCAAATCTTTTTAAGCATCCCTTGTATGGAATCCATTCCTTATCTCTGATCACTCCTTTCAGCCTCATCTTTGCTTTTCCAGTTGCAATGTATCTCAAAGCACATCTTTCTTTGTGCCAACCCACTCTAATCAGCTTGAGGACTAAGAACCATGAAGCTATCCCTCTGTTTTCCTCTTTTTATTCCTTTCCCAAAGCCCCTCATACAAAGTCATATGATCCCTTTTGGACACTATACTTCCATTTTCACAGAATTATGGCAAGCTCTTCCTTCAAACTGGCAATAATTAACTTTCACCCCATCAGTGCATAAACAAATTAAGATTACTCCCTTGCTTTGTATTTATCTGGAACAAATTTCATTTGGCATTCTGCTGCCTGTAATTCAGTGTCAGAAGGACAAGCTGCAATTCTTCCTAATCAGCTCTGGTCTTTTCTGCCCTTCTTCCTCAACATCTTTCTCAACAGATCATTTATAAATATACTGAACAGCAGAGATGTAACACAGATCTCTCTTCTTCTCTTGTCCCAATTTTCCCTTCTCTGTGCTTCTCAAGTCGTTCAAAATCTCCAGCAGACAGGAGCTGCACCATTTCCTTTGCAAAAGCCACAATGGCTTTCTGCTACTCTAAGTTGTTGGTCCATCTGGTTACTTTTTTTTGTCTTTTACTTTTTAAAAAGGCATGGAACTGTGATATCCTGCTGAACTATCTTTAAGAACTGCTACTACATAACTCCTCAACTATTTCTCTGGCTTCAAGGTATTGAGAAGTTACACAGTGTAATTAGTAATTCGGTCATTTCAGGCCCGAGTTTCCTTTGGAACCCTTGGGCAAGCACCATCTGGTCCTGGCATCTTGTAACTGTATTTATCACTTTGCTCTGTAAATTACTTTGCTGACAATTCAAGCAGAGACAGATCTTCCAATGAGTCCTCCTCTCCATAAAGAGAATATCTGGCACAGGGGACCTCTTTGGACTCCTGGACTCCTTCATGGAAAACAGGAATGCACATAAATCATCTTTCTACTCATGGCTTCATCATCAAATATTTCCTCTCCATCCATTGGCCCTCCAGAATCCTGCACCTTTCTTGTTTCTGATGAACTTGGAAAATTTTTATTTATTTTTTTGCTATTAGTATGATTTTTCTCAGAGTCTCTCTGGCAGGTCCCTGTATTTTTCATTTGACTTCTGCCAGAGTTCACGTTCTTATTTACTTTTCTGGTCAACTTCATGACTTAAACTTTCTGAAGGCTGTATTCTTATTTCTAATACTTTCTTTATCCCAAACTGCATGCTCATTCTCATCTGTCAACATTCCACAGTATAATTTAAAATCTTCCCAACAACATTTTCAATTTCAAGCGCAGAAGACTAGCTCTGCTGTGGTTTACATGGAACCCAGCCTTTCCAAACAGCTCTTGGACTGAGGTTCAAAAAATGAGCCAATTCACTTGGTCAGCACCCAGTCAAGATCCCACTGTGAGACAGCCTTCTCACTTCACACAATTTCAACACAGCAGAAAGAAAGTGAAGAATAAAGAGCCTCCAGGTGTAAAATATAAGAAAAATGAAATGCTAGCAAAGAATGCAAACAGATAACTGGAATTTGGACAGCTGCTACTTCTTTCAAACCATGGACACATGCAAAGACAATCTTCCTTAAAACTGTGAAGATGAGGAGGAGGAATCCCTTTCTACACATTCACACTAGTGACCTGCTCCAAATGTGACAGTTCAGGCCAGGTGAGACAGAACTATTTATGGCTGCAAAAAAAAAAAAAAGCACACTGCTAATTAACTGAGCAAAGAGACTGAACTGAGCTGTTTCTGATTTAAAAACAACAATAAAAAAGCAAGCAGAAAACCCACAACTGTCAGAGCCTGAGGAAAGCAAAACCTCATATTTGGTGTACTGCCCAATTTAACTGGGCATACTTGTGACTCTCCATCTGTTCATTTTACAAGGGACCTTGGTCATGAAAGGCGGTTGGGAAAGACAGCAAACCTTCTTCTGATTAGTTTAATTAGATCATTCACTTAGGAAGGACTGGCTGCTAGTTGTGTGGATGACAAATACCTTAATTAAAAGGTGGTCTATAATATTTTAGTTCAACTTTTATAGTCTCAAATGTCCTTCCCAAATGAAAATATGGTGATAGGAGAAGGACAGAAGAGAAGATGAACAGAGCAGTGTCACTCTACCAACTCCAATTAGCTTTTGGTACTTTATTCACAGTTCAGAATGAGTGGTAACAGAGATCCCAGACCAGAAGCAACCCAGACACTGAACAGTAGTGTAAAAGTAGCAGTAACTTAACCAGTGTACCACAGACAGTATTTTGGGATATTTTTGCTTATTTTTGAGATTTACCGAAAAGTAATAAGCAACTACCTCTTTCTATTTAGCTATCCACTATTCATAGCAGGAGAGGAATTATACCAAAAGGCAAGGAGCAGAGGATTTTCATCATGCATTCAGGTGTGTGCAGGTGCATAGCTGTACCCTGGGAATGGAATGAAGGTCAGCTGTCATTTGGTGCATTCATTTTGCATTGCTCTGTTCTGTATTACAGTTTCATCCTTATTATGTTTTTTTACTAGGACAAGCTCATAATGGATTAATTTAAGATTTCAAGGGCACACTTGCCGTACTTTATCAACACACTAACTTCCTCAAACTCACCCAATTACACTTCTCCTCCATATTAGTTCAAACTGCATTTAGAGATACATCATAAGGCAACAGAGCAGAACATGAGAGAGATGAGATTTAGTATTAAAGGTAAAAGATGGTGTCAGAGTGGAGACTTGGAAAGAACCTGATGATACCACAGCAACAGGGAATAAAATGTTAGAGAAACTGAGTAGGTACACTTGGCTAATGAAAAGATAGCGAAGGTCAGAAATGTCTAGTGCAGAGCAGACCACAGATATGGTGAAAAGAAAAGCCCACAAGGTTCTGTGCAACTTAAATACATTGAGAGAAAAAGACTAAGCGTAAAAACCGGGAAAATCAAGAGTTACTATCAGAAAAATGAGGAAAGATGATGATACTTCCAAGACCCCTCCAAAATGTTTTCATTTGGAATTTGCTTATCTGAAGAGCCATCACCAGTCCTACATCCTGGTGGCGGTTAAGATCATTTAGGATGTTTTTACTGTCAATTCCTGGCTCAGAGAACTCCCCGCCTCTGGCGCTTGGCTGCTGTGGCACTCAGCCAGAGCGTGAGCTTGGTGAACGAGGAGGGATAACATGAGAGCTGCTCAGCTGAGCTCTGCTGTGACTGAATTTATTTTGCCCCTTGTGTGAAGGTGCATTTATGTCTTGAAAAATTCTTTTTAAAAATCCATGCATTGTAGTGTTAAGTTATACAAATCACCCATTCAAATCAATTTATGTCAAACATTTATGCTGAATGTGCTGTTAAACATTCCAGTGAACTAATTAAAGTGAAATAAGGCTAACGTTTTTCTTTTTTTAAACATACAGCCTTGGTCCAAATCAGTGCCAGAATTAGACTGTGTATATTTGAACGAGAAATGCCAGCGCTGTGTGCTGGAGACCTGGATAAGACCAGAACAGGGCAGGAGGAGCCTTCAACAGTAAGCAAGTATTTTCACAATCTTCTCAGAGAGGGAAAGACTTAGTATTTCCATACTGGGGAAAAGCCCCCAAATAAAGCCATAAGAGAACCTAATACTTTTAGTCACAAACAACATTTACGGCACATAAATTAACATTGGCGATTTCTGGGATAAAAGGAAGATTAATAGAACTCTGCTTCTGGAAGAAGTTCACCATTTCAAAGTCACACAGATGTCAGAATTGACACTTAGGCTATGCTCTTGGGGGAAAAAAGCAACAACAAACTTAACATTACTTAGGGAGGTCTTAAGGTTTAATTTTCTCCAATTACTGTATCACACAGAGAAACGGTGGGTGGGAACCACTGCTCATGAAGGGTTCCCTGCAACAAACAGGTGAACTGTACCAGGAGAGAAACAAAAGCTGGATATGAGGCAGCAACTAAAAACAAACAATCCCCTGTTCTAGACACCTCTTAAAGGGATATCAAAGCATCTGTGGTGACATTTGACTGGGAACAATACTTCATCCTGAGTATCTGTAATAACTAACTCTCCAGACCTCTAGGAGAAGTTTTTGGGTCTTATTTCTAAAACCCAAACAGTAGTCTCCAGGTTCCTATCGGCCTCGAAGGAATGGGTTTCCTGGCAGAAAAGGTTTATGCAGGGTGTAGTTTAACACCGGGCAGTTCTCAGCCCAGGTAAGGCTGTTGGGGCACAGGACTCCACTCGTGTCAAACCACCCCCGGCGTTTCCTCGGCCTGTTGCAGCCGCCCCACCAAAAAAACACCGAACAAACTTTCCAGTCTCGCTCCAAAGGCCGATTCCTCCCCAAGATAAAAGTTCAACGGCGCACAAATCCATAGCAATCCCTCCGCAGGCGCCCCAGCGCAGCCCCTTGCGCTGCGGAGGGCCCGGGACGACCCCCAGGCGCGACCCCCGGCGCGGGCGGGGCGCGGCCCCGGCGTTGGTGACGTCACACAACAAGCTGCCACTCACCGGGGCAGCCCCGGTGCCGCCCGTGTCACCCCGAGGGGCCGGGGGCCAGCGCCGCCCCCG
>VWYI01015690.1:41953-55405 GCA_013399455.1 Anthoscopus minutus
GGCCCCGCGCGCAGCACGCTCCCGAGCCGCCCCGCCCGGCCGCGCGCGCCTGCCCGCCCTGTGGCCAATCGGCGCGGCCGCACGCGGGGGCTGCCGGGAAAGGCTGCTATAAAAACGCCGGTGCTATTTACGCCGTGCGGGTTGAGCAGGGGTACAGCTGGGTGGGGATGTGCTTGTGCTGCCTTGGGAGCCGCTGTCGGCTCCGTCGATGCCTGCCCCGGGACCTGTTGGTGCTGGGCACGGTCCCTCCGCACCTACTGCAGGAAAGGCGGCTGTGGCGGGGACTTCAGTGACGGTGCCTAGTTTGCCTATGCGCGGTTTATTTCTCCCTTTCTTCCGGTGGAGTCATACTGCGGGTCCTGTGCGTGGTTCTAGGCCTCTCAATTCAAGAGGGGTATTGAGGTGTTGGAGCAGGTCCAGACAAGGGTAGTGAGGCTGATGAGGGGTCTGGAGCTCAAATCCTGTAAGGAGCAACTGAGGGTGTTTAGCCTGAAGCAAAGGAGGCTCAGGGATGACTTTGCCATTCCGCACAACTCCCTGAGAGAAAGTTGTAGCCAGGTGAGGAATCGGCCTCTTCTGCCCGGTAGCCAGTGATAGAGTGAGAAGGTGTAGTTTTAAACTGCACCATACGGGACATCAGCAAGAATTTCTTCACAGCAAGGGTGGTCAGGCATTGGAATGGGCTGCCCAGGGAGATGTGGGGTCACTATCCCTGGGGATGTTTAAGGAAAGGCTGGCTATGGCACTCGGTGCCATGGTCTGGCTGACATCGGGGAGTTTGGTCATAGGTTGGATTTGATGAAGTCAGGTTTTTTACAGCCTACTTGATTCATTTAAGGGGTGTGGTGGGGCAGTGGTATTAAAGTGCCCTGTTTGTCTATGGGCCTGTTTATTCCAGTGGAGCAGATGAGCTCTGCTTCTAGCAGGCACTGCACTGTGCTATTGGGGCTGGAGAAAGCTGAGGGACTCACAGGCAGCACAAGGCAGGGGCTGGAAGGGTTGGGCTCACTGACAGCATCTGAGCATGTCTCTGGTGAGCTTAATGGCGAGAATTGCCTTTGTCCCAGGATGCCCTGTGCTTGATGCACTGGAGGAAGAGTACTATTTCATCATTGTTTCCATCCTTGCTCACCTGAGAATATGTGGAACTGGCCTCAGGGGACCCAGGGGGCATCACTGCAAAGGGAATGTGTGCATGGAGGGGGTTGATGACAAACAGCCTCTGCTGTCTCTCAGAGTTCCCTTGTGAACAGCAGCCTTTAGCTGGCACTTGGGGATGGCCTGTTTAACCTGGGCACTGTAAGAGAAACTGGTGCTGTGCTGGTTATGGTGATGATCTTCAGTGTTTTCCCCCATTCCCTCATTTGACATTTGCATTGCCAGCTAACTTTAGTATGACCTTTTTATGGGCTATTCAGGTGCCTGTACAGGAAAGATGCTGCTTAACCTCTCTCAGTAAGCAGGTCCCTGGGACTGGCTTGTTCTGTAAAGCATTGCAAGGAAGATGACTTTCTTATCAAGCAGACATTTGATTCTACCTCATAAATGGTTTTTACAGCTTGGTACCAGTTCTTAACAGATGACTGACAGTGTGCACAGTCAGATGCCCATGATAGTTTATTCTGTGGCTGACCAGTACACCTCCACCTCTGATGCTGAGACAGAAGTTCATTTGCCTGAAGTCCACTGGGAAATTACCTGTGGTTTGGACATGGGGTTGGTGGGGCTTGAACCAGAAGTCAGTTATTTCTAGGCCATAGGTTCTTTTCATAATTGTTTATTACTGTTTGATAGAGATCCTTGTCCCTACTGGTTTTTTTTTTCATGATCCATTGGGAAATTTGGCCTTTGTTTACAAAACACTGTCAGGTGTTTTGATCATGGGTGTGTGCTTTTCATAGCAGTAGCTCCTAGCCCAAGGGAGAACACTCATTGAATTTGGATAGGTCTGTGACCCCAGGTCCTGCTGTCTCAGGTGGGCACTGTTTGGGCATGATGTTAATGAAAGCAATTCAGGAGCTGAATGTACCAATTTGGTGAACAGGTAGCTTTTAATGGATTCCAAACTGATTTTAATCAAGTAGCCAACAAGTTCTACTACCATCAGTGAGGATCCTCAGTCTAACTCTTTCTGTAAACTACACCTTCTGAAGGTGTCTGTAGTAGGAACTTACCACCTTCTCTTGTCTTGTGTTATTCAAAACAGTCTTCATCCTGGCATTAATGATGGCAAGGGCCCCGGCAGGTTTTCTGTGTCAAGGGTCAGAAGGTGCTGCAGAAGTGCAGCTCTTCTCATGTGGCATGTGGGGACTTTGTTTATGAGTTAAAGCAATGTGTTCTGAAACTATTAGTTTGGTCATAAACATAAGCCTCTCAATTTATTTTTTGCCAAGATAAGGGCCTATATGGGGAGAAAAATGGTTTATTACCATGAATGCCATGAACTGCTAAAACACCCCTGAATATCTTTTGCAGATATTTTTATTGCAGAGATACCTTTTGCAATCGATTCCACTTAAGTCAGACAGTCTTTCAAATGTATTACACCTATCAGTAAAAAAAAAAACAAGAACTGAGAAGAAATTACAGGAAGCAGTAAGATGGGAAGTTTTTTTTCCCCTTATGGAATATATCATGGGTTATATTTTTGGTCAAGCTGCACACTTGACGGAAGAGTAAATGTAGTTTCTGTGCCAGGAAACACAGCTTCCTTCAATCACCAGAGCATTGACATTATTTACTAAGAGTCCTTTCATAACTTACCCATTAGTTAATTGCATTATCATTTGCTTTTAAAAGTCTTATCAGAAACTGGGAGCAGTATCTAGAAGTGTTTGCCAACCAAACATGATGGTATGTTAATGTTGTCTTTGTTCTAGAGCTATAAGCTGAGCAGTGTAAAGCATCTGTCTACTGCAATAAAAATGTGGGTGTTTGCTGTAAAAAAAAAAAACAACCCAACAAAACCAACCCAAAAATCCCCAACAACTTATCCTTCCCAGTTGATATGGGTATCCAGCTCCTAATGTCAAGAACTTTTATCTGAACCCAGCTGGCTCAGATTCATAAACAATGAAAAATAGCAGGTCAAGCCAAACTTGCCAAGTGTCTTTCCTGTTTCCTCATACGTGGCCTAATTAAGCAAATGGGAACTCTCCCAATGGTGCCAATATAAAAAAAGTAAAACCAGCAGTCCAAACCAAAAGATCTATTTCTTCCATGTAGGACATCAGTCTTCTTCTCTGCTTAGTCTACACCATATTTAGGCCAAGTGCAGGCCTTGATGAATTTAGGTTTTGATCTGCCTCACAGATAAAGAATCCTGAAGGGCAAGTCAGCTGTCTGAAGTCCTAAAGGAAGTGGCCACCTTAAAAGCCAGTCCTTTGGTCTCTTCCTTCCCTCTTGCTGTAGCAATTAACTCACTTGTCCAGGGGTGGTATTTGCAGCTGGGCCCATGGGTGTTTGACATGTTGCTGTCATGACAGCCCTGATGCAAGAGAGAATTCCTGTTGTGAGAAACGATGCTTGCTTTTAAAAATTTTAAAAGCTTAATAAAAACCTTAACAAAGCACTGAATGACGAAAAAGGGCGCTGGGAGCTGCTGACCCAGCAGCCACCGCCTCATCTACAAAATGGCTGCTCCGCCATTGCCCCAGGCAACCCTGGCCCCTCCCAAAGTCTGTCAGTCAACTCTTGCTGGCTGTTCATTGGTGGAGCCTCCTTTCCTGTGCTGTGATTGGAGGTCCGGTGTCACCATGCCCCGCCCCCTGCACCAAGCCCTGCCCATTCCCAGCTGCCCCGGGTGCGCGCCCTCCCTCGCTGGTCCCGGCCACCAAAGCGCTCCCTTGGCCTCCGTGCGGGGACAAGGGGGCCGTGGGGAGAATAGAGGCTGTCCAAGGGACAAATCACCATAACATAACCATATATCAATAAAGCTTCTCTCAACATACTATTCATCTCTTATCTGTGAGGGCAAACCATTGCATTACCCATCTATAACATTGTGCTCTGGATGGGATTTTCACAGAGCAGAGAACTGCCTGTTCACACAGATGGGGAAATCCAAAACCTTTGATATGCAGAGAGGGAGCACAAGCTCCAAAAAGTTTCTGGCCTCCAGCTGTGGTTGCACAAAGGATGCCTGTGAGCTCTAGATCAGTGCAGCTGAAGTGTTTGACACAGGTGTCTCCAAGGTGGTGGCATTGGTCAGGCTTCCCTGTTTCATGACTACTTCATCAGGAGAAAGCAACTCTATTCCTACTGAGAGAATCCCTGGTTAGAAGGCCTTGAGGCTCAGAGGAATAGTGGTGTTCCAAGAACTATGGGTCTCCAAGTGTATCCTCTGCCTCCGTGCGTGCAGCAAGCACTCTTTAAAATATTACGGCAAAGCCATCAGAATACTTTGTGGTCTGTGTTCCCTGTCCAAGTGTGGGTTCCTCCCAGATCTCCTCCTGTGAAGTTGATTTACTCCCTGAACGGAAAGTTTATCTTGTATCCTTACCTGGGAATATGTATCCAGAAGGTTGTACCTGTTGGAGACCCTGCCTGGCGCTTGGGTACAACAGCTCCAGTCTGCAGTGACTTGCACAAGCTCATCCCTTTAATCCTAGTGTGACCCACCTTCCTGTCTTCCACAAATAGGGCATGAGCAGCTCCTCCTGCAGTTCTGAAAACCTTTCCTGTATTTCACTATCATCTTGTTGCAAGTCATTTATTTTTCTACACAATTCTTTAAGCTTGTGTCTCAGTTGAAAGCTGAATTATTTCGTTTATGTCACACCAACACAGCAGCTTTGCTTTAAGCTTGTACGTGGCATTTTGCTGACTTTAAGTGAACAGTAGCGGCTGTGGCAAGAAAATGCAATGGCAATAAGTTTACTTTTTGGTATTGTCAGAGAAACTTAATTAAATTAAAAACCCCTTCAGAAAAATGTGGTTTGACTAACTAAGGCAAACTTAGGCAGCAAGCAAGAGCAGTGTAGTTCAGTTTATGTTCAAATCCAAAATTATTCCAGAACTCGGAGTTTGTAAATGGAGCAGAACAGAGAAAATTCAGAGATGTTTAGTAGAATCCAGCAATAGCTCTATTAGACAAATAGTAATGCTTTGTAAAACAACAGAATATAGAATAGACTGTTTCAATTGTACAGTAAGGCATTAAATATTAAAATCTTTGAGATAATTTGTTTTCTTCCTCTTTTCTGAATTTAGAAATATTTGGAAGAGCTCTAGTAAATTGTGCTAGAAATAAAAGTGAAATAAACCCCCTTTCCCTTTAAGTTTCAATGGATAACAGAAGAGAACATAATGATGCAAATTGATCCTGAAATAATTAAATTTCTCTGACATTTTATGATGTCAAAACTGTTTCTTCTTTTCCATTCTTCTTTCCATTTCTTCTTTTCCATTTTGTTTCAAGAACCGGCAAAAAACCCCTTGGCCTTAAGCGTGGGCACAAGCATTCAGCACATGCAACACTTCACTTAGCGGCTGGCTTGTCAGCAGAAGGAACACATCAGGGATAACAGCTGAGTTTTCATATATGATTTGTCCTGCCATTAAATGCTCAGTAAATCAAATATTTTCCTCACAGTCAGACGTGAAGGACCAGTGGGTATCCCCTCAGTGTGAAACTGAGTGGGAAGGACACCTGCCAGTGCCCTACAGGAGCCTGCAATGTTGCCCGAGCAGGACCCTGCCCATGTTCTGCTGCCTTCCTGCTGTCTCCTGCTGCATCCTGGAGAAGCCAAAGCACAGAAGGACCACAGCAGGACACCTGGCATGTGCTGACACGGCTGGAAGTCCTGGCTGTGCCCTGCTGCCGTGTAAGGTTCCCCCTGATCTGCTGCAACAAGGCATGATGAGAATTGAACTTTTAATAGCGCTGGTTGTGTGTGGCTGGGGAGTGCTGTACCACCGGGAAGCTATTCTGGAGACTTCCCCTGCCTGTATTCAAAAGATGGGAGTAAATGCGTAATGTCCTCAGTAATATACTCAGTTATTGAAGTCCCCTGCTCCAAGGGACACTTGGACAGACTTTTAGGCTGCTTTTATTACTTTCTGACAGCGGAGGGAGCTGTCAGCTCAGCGTTGAGCTTTTCAGCAGGCAGAGGTGCCCACCTGGGAGCTGGCCAAGCTGTCTGGGCAGCCCACTGAAGGGACACGTTCAGCTTGATGTGCAGGAGATGGAGCTAATTTGGAAGTGCTTAAATCTTCTGCTTTAAGTGCATGTATGGAGTGTTTTTGTCCCTGTATAATTGAAACTAGAGTCATGAGTCTGCAGGGAGAGTGAGAGCAGTGGGCCTGAGGAGGTGGAATGTTTGGCAGTGGGATCTTGCAGTTTTTATTGCTGTACCTGTGTCCCTCTCTGTTGTACCAAGAGTCCCTGGAAACCTGGACAACACCTTCCTGCCACTATCCAGAGCCAGAGCACCCTCCTCTGTGCCACAGCAAAGCAAGCAGCCCATTTATCTGGGAGACCTGCCAGGAAGCAGAAACAGGCAAGGAAACAGCTACAATAAACTGGTCTGAGGTTGACTCAAACCAACGTGGACTGGTCTGAAGTGGAGTAACAACCTGATTCTATCTCCTGTTTCTCCTGGTACAACCCGTCAGCAAACTTCCTGCTTCAGCCAGTGGCAGTGTTGTGAGGTATGGCTTAATTACAACCCTGAAATTAAAAGAATTTCTTCATTAGATGTTGCTTTACAACTGCATCAGTCATCTTCTGTCCAGCTGGTGGTGGCAGAGCTCCAAGTGGGCTGAATGGGACTGGTTTGGCAGGTACGTGGAGTGGTGGTGGTTGGAGTGTGTGGCTGGGCAGAACAGGGTTGAGTCAGAAGCTCCCAGTGACTAAATTCAGTTTGCCACAAAGATCTTTTTTTCCTTCATGCTGGAGCTATCTTTATGCAGTATTTCTGCCTTCAGAAATGCGTCTCAGCTCCAGTTTCTGCAAGTCACATGTGTTCATTTGTTAGCTGTTGGAAAAAGAGGGGTGAGAAAATGTGGTGTCTGTGTTATATGTTTGGGGACATGCTTATCCTCTGGCAGCAGTTAGGTGACAAAGGTTGAAAGCATGTCTTCCCACCCAGGGTATTGTTCCTTTATTTCTCAAGCCACAGAGATAATCCCTGTCAGATGACTCCATTTTAAATTGTAGTGAGACCCTGCACTGATGATTTAGGAGCACGAACTCTCTTTGTTGTGGTTCTGGGTTTGGTGTGTTGCTTTGTGCCCAAGGAGGATGGATTGTTACTCAGCCAAGGCTAAATGTGGAGGTAATACCAAACGCTGTATGAAATGGAGTCTGTTCCCAGCCCTAGTCATTCCTCCAATCCCAAATCCTTTCCCCCAGGAACTGGTGCTGCAAACCAGCAGCCTTTCCTCTGCCTCCATCAATGCACCAGCATTGGCTTAGTGTTAATGGTCTGATCTGGTCTGGATTAATGGCAAACCTTGTGTGTCATGTACAGCAGAGACTGACTCACATCAGCTCACTTAATCATTTATTCCAGGAAAAATAACACTCAAATTTGCCAGAGAACTGTCCCTGATACACCGAAATATTTGTGAATTCAAAGCTTTTGCAACTCAGAATGACAATTTCTGGACATTTTCCTCTAAAATTGTTCATACTGAAATATGAGGATTGTACAAAGAGTCTTGACAGTCTCTTCAATTTGAGAAGAGTTTAAAATTGATCACCTGGACCAACAGGAGTCTTTGTTCCAGGTAACTCAGATCAGACTAATGCAGAGTTGGACAGAAACCTCCTAAGGAAAAACCAAGACATAAACTTGGGATTTAATCTCTCAATTTCATGGAGAAGCTTTTTTAAACAATATTTTAGCCTCAGTAACTCAGGAAAGGGCTGTATCTATTTGGAATATATGGTTTTTCACAGTGACAAACTTGATCAGGTCCTTTCATATTGGGTATTTTTTTTCTATTTTTTAGACAAGAGGCCAAAGTTACAGAGGCAAACACTGCACAGGCATAAAACTTCCCCTCTTGTATGCAAGGAGCAGAGGTTTCATAATTAAATGGAAAAAAGGCTTACTTTTGGGCTTTTGAGTTTTGGCACAAGCTCCTGTGGGATTTGTATGACTGGCACCTCCCCAGCCTCTGCACAGTGTTGTATTTCTTTACAAAAATAGGACCTTTGCTGGTACTGAAGTAAACAGAGGAAAATGTAGGGGAAATGCACCAGGCAAGGGGGAGCAAACTGGGTGTGAGTGTGGTGAATGGCTGTCAGTTAACTGCTACAGCTGAGTACCTCCTTTTAATTTACATCGGCCATATCCCAAGGCTGGAATCCCTCCCGGCGCTCTCAAAGTGGTTCTGTAAGGGTTTCTCAGACGTGGCTGACTGATCCTTGACTGGCAGCAGGACTCAAACTGCCTCATAAACTTCTGAAATCTTGGGAAATTGATTTACCTGCAAAAAAAACAAACAAAAAACCCCCAAAACAAATCAAAATATGCAAAGTTGAACCTATGGCTATGACACTTGGAGAAGAGAAAGGAGGTCACATTGAGGTGGAATAATGTCAGAAATCACCTGTATTTAATAGCTTTTATTATGAATAGTGTGTCCACTACAGCATGATGTAGCAGGAAAAAAAAGGGAAATATGAGAGTATAAATAATTAGGGTTTTTGAAAGTCCTTTTGGAAGCCTTCCCCCTCCTCAGATTCACAGCAGCTCCCCACAAATGTTCTGTAGGTAGAAGAGTCCCATGAAGTATTTTTGCAAGACAGGTTTTTTTGCCAGAAAGGAGATGAAACTCTTACACCAAAAATATATTTTGACTTTAAGTTTGGAGTTGTTGTCGCAGTTTAATTCCTTAGAAAGCTGCCAGAGAAGTTTTTAAAAGCACTATTTATACATGTGCATTAAAACCAGAAGTACAACATGGCTATAAGAAATTAATTTCCTGCTTTTGCAGCTAGAAATTAAGATTGGAACAAATGTTCCTGTTAGTTGTTCCTTCTGCAGTCATTCTTCTAAGACTAAAGGAGAACCACTGACATGAAAGCTCTGTTGGTGTCATTACTGCTGGGCTGCTTTGCCTTGTGGAGCATCAGCCTCTGGTTACAATGACATCGTGCAAGGCTCTTAAAATTCTGCTGAGATCCCTGAAGCCTGTTAGGGGATCCCTCATTAGAAATTCTGGAAGACAGTCTAAATTGTCACTTGCTGTAGAGAATGAGCTTGTTGACAAGCCCACATTAAGCCCAGCACTTTTTGTGAGCACAGTTTGCAAACCCAGAGAGACAAAGCGTGGTGTGTTCCTGATTCCTTTCTTGGTTCTGTCTGGGTGGAAAATGGAAAAACACTCTGGGTAATCTCATGTTTTCAGCAAGAAAAACACCCTAAACTTAATCTAGACTTCATGTACAAGAGAAGAGTTTAAACAAAAAGACAGGAAGGCCTGGTTTGTTAATGTGTATTCTGTAGCTCAAAGGCAAGGGAAGATAATCCTCAGGGTAAAGAAGGAAGTACAGTTACTCCTAAAGCAATGCAAGTTGAAGGCATAGGAGGAGAAATAGACAATATTTCAATGCAAATGTCCCTATAAAATACATTTTTCACCAGGAAAAGGTGTGGATAGCCCCATGCTTCATGTGTGTGTGAGTGTGTGTGACACACTAGTAGGAGGTACCTTTCCCAGCAGGGGCAAAGGGAAATTCTGTCATCTGGATCAAACACAGGTGTCTGTGAGAAGCATTGCTACCAATGTAAGAATAGATCCTTCTGAGCACTGGCCCCTGCCTGGCACCTCGGGAGGAATTTGGCCAGACCTGTTTGGTCATGAGTCAAAGTTGTGCACCCAAGTTCCAAGTGACTGGAGCTTATAAACAGCTTAAAATGATTTTTAGGGGAGTTCAAAGATGAATAATGCATCTCTTCAGGCTTATAAGTGATCTTTTATTCACAGAAAATCAAAGCAATGTAGAAATGTAGTTGCTGGCCTTGGGGACAAGAATCTGAATGACTCTGTCATTCACAGTAGCTACCAGAGGTGATGTGACATCTGAAAGGAAGGGATGAAAGCTCCATTGCAATTTGTTCAATAGAAAACACCTCAGTATCTTGTTAAATAGCTGATAATCAGAGGTGCAGAATTCCAATCTGCTGTTTAGGGCTTTGATAGCAAAAAAGAGGGGCTCATGGGCTACAACCTACAGAAGTTTTTCTTCTATAACTTTATGGAAGTTTGCTTGTTGTATCCATGGAAATTCCCCATGACAGAATTACTTGTCCTGCCACTTTGTGTCTTGGCATTACTGAGCATTTTGCCTGTCACTGCCATCCATTCTGTTTGGTTTGGTGGCTAGTTTTGTTTTAGCTGCTGGATCCTACAACACCCAGGTTTGTGTGGTTCAGGACTGGGATCTGAACACAAGGTGAGAATCTAAATTTGACCCTTCTGGTCTCCAAAGGCAGGAGGTAGGAAAGGTTATGTGTCTGTCGGAAAAGTTCCTTCATAACTTGAAAACTTCACTTAATTATGAAACCATTTTTGCTAATAGATCCTGAAGGGAAATAGTTTGCTGTTTAGCATTTGTGACCTAAATAGACAGTTTACCATAAGAATAATTTGCATATTTCTTAAGACTTTTAAGTTTGTCTGAAAATATATGTGTGCCTTTTCTTACTCTGTAACACTGGAATTTTTATTCCTGTCATGTGAAAGAAACATTCCTGCCCCGCAGTGGGAAATGAGTGTAAATCTGAGGGCAAAGTAATGGATCAATAGTTAATCCTTCAGTGCATCTCCTCTTTTGTGTTAGCAGAGGCATCAAAAGGTCAAGGGCTGAAGTGTTGCCGAGCTGTTCATGCTGTTTGCCTTTCACAAGCCTGGCCCTTGTGGGATGCAAAGTTGTATGTGACCTCTTCCTTGGTCTCACCTTGAGGTTTTCCCATCAACAGCAGCTGCATTTCAACAAATGAATAATCTTTTAGAAAATGTGTCAATCGTACAAGAAGCTCCACATTAGCAAATGTTAAAAGTATGTGTCAGTACTGGGTGCTTAGAAGTGGAATCCATTATGCAGAGGGGTAACCCGTTCTTGTGTAGCCTTTGTGAACGATTCCCAGAGAGCTTCCTGCTCCCAGCACCACTAACTCTGTGCTTAGAGAGGCCAGTGGCCAAAACCTTACTGACTTAAATAAGCCATGCCCTGGTCCTGGCTCACTGGACCAAGCAGGATCCAAAGAGTCCTTTGTGCCCTCACTCTGTCCACACAGCCCAGTCCTGCCCTCTGCCAGCACAGTCCCTGCCCTCTACAGTGTCTTTCCTCTGGAAAGAATCTACCAGGTGAGCATTTCCATATGCCTGTGCTGCCTTCCGTCCAGTTTTTCCCACAACTGATGGTATCCTTTGGTTGCAAGGAATAAGTGTCAGTCTTGGTTCATCAACAGTAATGCAGAGTTGCTGTTATGGGCATCCAGGAAAGACCAGGGAGTGGAGCCTGTCTCTGTCTGTGCTGATGGCAGTTCCCCAGGGCTGTGTGATCTGTTCTGGTCTCTTGCCTGCCCCTCTAGGGAGGGTATTTCCATGCAGAGTTCGTCAGAGCTGTTTGTGTTTTGCCATGTTCCCAAGGTGATCAGTGCTCTTATCACATCTATTTGCTTACTGGGCACTTGAAGTGACCTTTGCAAAGCTCAGCTCACTTTTTCCAGCAGGTAAAGGCAATTGAGAGAGGAAAAACAATAAAGTATCTTGTCCTGGAGCAGCAGATGAAGGGTCCAGCAGGTATGAGCAGAACTGGAAAGCCAAGTTCTGGCTCATGGCTGAGCTGAATATCCCAGCACAGCTACCCTGCTGAGACAATGTGGAGTATTGAGGGAGTGAGATGAGGGGACTGCCCTATTAAGCATCATTTCTGCCTGCTAATGCTGGGATGAAGCTGGAGTCCCTCCACAGAGAGGCTAAAGTAGATGGAGAAATGTTGGCTGGAGATTGAGAGGTGGGGCAACTCGCCAACATCTGCTTCTGCTCACAACCCACCTCCACTTCTGACTGCCACTTAAAATTCAAATGAGAATGGGCTGATCTGCATCCCCTGTTAGAGATCTGAGGAGCCCAGGGCCCAAACAAATCTGCTGAGACCAAGTGCCTGCCATACCCTGACACGCAGGGCCCTGTTAGAGAGCACATTATACATCCTTCTGCCTCACCTCTCCCCAGTATACTGGTTCGAGTGAAGGCATGAAGCTGTTAAATGAGACCCAGATTTTAGCATTAGGTATTGTAATGGACAAACATAAGTGTTACATACTAAATGTGTGCAGATTTAAAGAACCTTAAGGCTGGAGGAAGGAGAAGTGTCTGATGGCCAGAGCTGGCAGTTAAGGGATTTTGAGTTCTGTTCCTCTTCTTGCCAGTGATTCACTGCATGGCTCCAGGCGAGACACGTAACCAAGCTGGAATATTTTCTTCCAGCTGTAAAAGAGTTATAATGCCAAATACAAGGAGGGTCTCTGAGGTTTAACTAATTTCAGTTTGTGGAAAGCCTTGAGATTCTCACTAGGAAGCTGCTGGAGAAAGGCAAGTATTGAAGTAGTGCAGTATTTTACACCGCTGTTCATAAATGAGCACATTGGTGAAAAGCAGTGGCTGGGCTCCCACTGCAAACAAAAAAGCCCCAAAAAACAACCCCAGTGAGGGGGGTTGGGATGTAGGGATATGGATGTGAAACCACATGAGAGCATGCAGCACATTCCACAGCTCCTTGTTGCTGTGTCTGGAGGTGGCTCATGGACTAACGTAGAGCAAACTTTCCCTACTAAGAGGGTTGAATAGACTGAAGGAAGCTCATACAGGTGCGAAGGTTGCTTCTTAGCTCTTCTGGTGCTCCCCTTGTTGGATAATGCTGTCTGAGATGTCTGGCTGGTTACCCTTCCAGCTGGGCAGTGGGAAAGCCCAAGCACAGGCAGAAGCCAAGATAATTCTGCCAGGTTGCAACAGCACCAATGACGGAACCTGCGAGCAGCTGTTCAAAACCCTCCCTGGGTTTCTTGAGAAGGGCTTGGGTGCTGCAGAGCAGATTTGCCCACTGCCCAGACCGGCCAGGCCAGGCCGTATGGTCAGGGCCGTGACGCTCGGCTGGAGCAGGGTGGCACCTGTTTATCCAGCGCCCGAGGGAAGGGGCCATTCACCGCGCGGCTGCTAGGGAGCCCGAGGTTCGGGTCAGCCAGCAGTGATGTGCACAAGGATGCCGCGGCCCCGGAGGCTGTAGGACACTGCTGTTTAGCGTTCAGCAGTGCCCTGCAGGGCGCGCGGGCTGGGAGGAGAGGGGAGAGGAGAGTCGGGAAGCAGCCGGCAGCTGCGGGGAGCCCCGTGGAGCCTCCGAGGGGACTCGAACCAGTGTCCTCTCTGAGCCCAGGCTGTGCCGCCAGGGGGCGCTTTCCCCGCGGGGCACAGCCGCGGCTCCGCGGGGACGCG
>VWYI01015690.1:55515-110782 GCA_013399455.1 Anthoscopus minutus
AAGGGCGCTGCCTGCGGGCAAGCGGGGCCCAGGACTGCGGTTCCCGGCAGGCAGGCCGGACTGCGGAGCCGCTCGGGGCAGACCCCCACCCTCCGCCGGGCACGGGCACCGGGAGGGTCGACATCCCGGCCGGAAAGGGGAGGTGACATCCCCGGCCCATGAGGAGGGCTGTGGGGAACCGACAGTGCCTGCCAGTGCCGGCGGGGAACGAGCCACGGGAACTGGGAAGAACAGCCAAAAATACCCTGCTCTCTTCTGGGGCGGCTGCCATCAGGGCCCTGGGGCTGGGCGTGGGGCTGGCAGCTCGGGGTAATCACCGGAGCCGTGATTGGAAGTGCCAGGTCTGTGTTGGTTACAGGGAGGAGCTGAGTGTCCCTTCGGGAGCTCTCTGCTGCCAGGGCACCCGGGAGCAGCTCCGGGTGCGGCTCAGGTGGCCCCGGAGACGGCCGGGCTGGGACACACCAGCAGAGGCAGGACATCGTCCTCTTTCACGATTGCTTTCCCATTTCCGTGTTTCTTGGTGCCCGTGCATTCAGCCGCAGAGTTTTGGGAAGAAATTTTGGCCTGCGTGGTCCTGTAGGAGGGGGTTCTCCTCGGGACACCCCTCATTTGGGGAGCAGGTCCAAGGTGACCAGGTGCCTTTTGGCTGCTCTGCCACAGCTGTTTTGCTTTTGGTCCCGTGAGTTTGAAAGGAAGCAATGATACTTATTTTTTCCTGCTGCAGCGCCACAGATCTCTCACCCCGGTGGATCAGATGTCTTGAAGCATTTCTGGGCTGAGCTGGTTTTTCAGGTGAGTGGGGTCATGGTGTGAGATGGTGCCTGGCCCAGGAGCGTGGCCCCAGTTTGGGCTCAGCAGGGCTTGGTTTTGCCATATATCGGCTTGTTGGGGTCAAGCAGAGTGGAGCTGTCTGTGCTTCCTACCAGGATGTGGCTTTTCTCTTGTAAAGCTGAGTGAACAAGCAGCAGCCTCAGTGAACAACACTTTGTGGACAAAGTGTGTTTATAACACACAGAGGTAAAGGTGGATTGTTTACTTCAACGCTCACTTCCAAACCTACCTTCTGTGAAAGTCCCAGGGGAGTATCGCAACCAGTCCCTGTGTGACCAGAGCTGTGTTTTGAGGGAGTATAAAACACAAACAACTCTTCTGAAATGGTTTGGGTTGCAGCTCCCCAGAGTGGTTGCACTTGGTGGGTGAAAACAAGCAGGAGGCATTCACCAGGCTGCTGTGTCCCACAATCAGTGCAAGAGAAAAGATGCCAAACAAAACAGGAAGCCTTTGTTGAAGTTATAAAAACTCTTAGTTTAAAAAAAGGCATCTAAAAGGAATACCAGTAATTCACTGTACCTGAGTATGTTGGGAATGCTTTTTCTAGCTGGGTCTTCCGCTTCCTCTGAGCTTCTCTGGGTGCTTGGATCTGGATCTGAGCTGGTATGGTCCTCATTTGGGTCATTGCAGGAAGGTCTGGGCTTCTAGATGTGTTGACAAAGGGGTGCCCTGGTAAGAATGGTCCTGATACCTATGAATGATAAATTATTTTATTATGGTTCACTGATTGTTAGCCCAGTGCTGTGTATCTGTTATCTGTTGCATGATACAGGCTCCCAGGGTGGTTTTTGGTCTCTCTTGGATACAAAACTGGATTTGAACAGTTTAGAGGAGTTGGAGATGATGCCTCTCTGTCCTCCCTTCAAAACCACCTCATTCCCAGGTGGCGCTGAAGCAATATAATTTGTACCTGGTGACCAATTGGAACAGGCTGATGCAATGTGGCACTAATATACAGGAGGCTTCTGGGGGGTTTCCACTCTATTAAGCTTCACACATAAGAAGAATTGGAAGAGAGTACATTTTCCTGCAAATAAATCTCTTTCAAAAGCAGTTCTTTGCCCAAGTGGTAGCTTGACTGGCCTTTTTCTTCTCTGATCTTTCTGCCAGTGCCTCAGGAACCGTGGTGGCGCACCAGGTGTCCATCATGACCGACTGGGTGCTGCTGGGGCTGATCGCGGCGCTGGTCGTGCTGCTGCTGCTGACCGTGTTCGGTTTCGCCGTTTACTCGGGGCTCTTCACCGAGGTGGTTGTGAGTGCTGGCTCCCCCCCTGTCGGCAACATGACACTGGCCTACAAGTTCAGGGTGGGGCCGTATGGAGAATCCGGGCAGCTCTTCACGGATGGCTGCAGCATCTCGTCGAAGCTCTGCTCCATCGGCGTCTACTATGACAACCCTCACACGGTAAGGTGTGCCCGCTCTCGTGGTTCCCAGCTCGGGACGCTCCCTACTTGTGTTTCATGCACGTGCAGCTCATCCTCTGTAGCTGAACACTGGAATTCACAAGGGCTCCCAGGTGTACAGAGGACCCTGTGTGGGGAAAAGCACCTGAAAGCAGATGGGGTTTTGTATAATCTGGACTGAAAGGCACTGAGCGAGCAAAGCTTGGTGTCTTCTGATAGCCTCTGCTATCTATATCTGTACAGGGTATCAGCAGGATAATAGAGCTGGTTATGGAACAGAAGCCAGTGTTCATGACCCCAAGGTGAGGCATTCCTTGGCATGTTCTCTGGAAGTGCAGCCAAGGCTCCTTCTGGACTTGCAGCTCTGTGGTTGAAAGCAGATGGTCCCTTCTCAAAAGCTCAGTCTGTTCTCATCCATGCTCCTTCTCTCATTTCTAGTGCTCTCATGTGTTTCTGAGCTTCTCTGTAGTTCTTCCATCCCCTGAGAGTTCTTACTGAAACCTCAGGTGCTGCGTGCTGAGGGCTCCTGTCTGATGAAACAGTTGCTCCATGATGCTCCTCTGGCTGAGAGGTGAGCAGAAAGCACACTGCCCGATGGCTGCCAGCCAGAGCCCAGTACTCCATGGGAACAGTTAAAGGCAAGGAACAAACAAAAGTGCATCAGAACTTGCTGGGGGGGTGGAACCTGGCTGCTGATACTAAATTACTCTAGGCTTTCCAAATAATGGCATGTGGGCATTTGTCTGGGGCAGACAGCCTGGCTCCCCAGTAATTCTGCAGTAGCTAGTGTGACCGTGGAGGAATCCATGGGGAGGAGGGACAAAAGAGTGGCCAGCAGCTGTGCATGTGTGCTTGGGCTCGTGTGTTGGGTGCAAAGCACAGTGCTTGGGCTGATAGCTCTCACCCAGTGCTTCTGCTCTGGGGGTGTCTGGTCCTGTTTTAGGAACCTTGTTTTGTTGCTTGCAAGATGGTTCTCCCAAGGATTGGACCTGCTTTGAGGGAAGAACTTGTCCATGAAAACATAATGCTGAGTGAGCTGTGACAGGAAGACACTGGAGGTGAGAAAGCACTGAGCTTGGCTGTGCACAGGGGAGCCTGGTATGTTCAGCCACCTTGCGTCCTTTTGTTCTGTGATGCCCTGACTTGTCTCTACCTACCTGCATTATGGGGGACAGAGAAGACACTGTGGTGCCTCTTCTTGGCCTGGAAAGGATGATGGCAAGGATGACTTCTCTCCTTAGGATGAGCTGGGCAAAGGCAGAGTTTGACTAAACATGCTTGGACACTTGTCTGGGGAA
This sequence comes from Anthoscopus minutus, assembly GCA_013399455.1. NCBI lineage: Eukaryota > Metazoa > Chordata > Aves > Passeriformes > Paridae > Anthoscopus > Anthoscopus minutus. The sequence goes on from VWYI01015690.1 coordinate 59,049, forward strand.
GTGTCATGTTTGGAGCAGGAGCCATGGTGCCCATGTAGTCAGAGTGGCCATTTCATTGCCACTAATTTGTGTCCTTGTGTTGAGTGCTGCACCTGGAGTTGAGAATCCTGATGCTGCTTCTTTGTCTCTGAACACAGAGCAGGCAGTCAGTGCTGTGGGAAGAGCTCAGTGTCCATTCCCAGTACTGTTCTACTCCAGGGATGTGATGTGCACATGCCTGTGGTTACCCCGCAGCCTTTCAGCTGACATTGTATCAAAGATGTTGTGCCTTGGCTCTTTGTTTGCCAAAGCCTAGACTAGCAAAAGCCTGTTCTGCTGAGGCCCATGGATACTGATAAGGATATTTGTGGTAACTCCTGTCCTGGCTGGCACAGGGAATGCTTTCCCTGGTAGCACCAGGAGAGGCTAGGAAGGAATAACTCTGACCTGACCCTGAAAATTAAGGCTGTCAATGCAGGGTCAAAGTGTCTCCCCTTCCAGATCACGTCTTTTTCTCCTCTTCCGGCGCCTGCTGCATCTCTGCCTTCACCCTGTGGCTGCAGGCCTTGTCTCTGGTGGCCGTCCAGGGTTTTGGAAGCCAACTCTTCCTGCTTGTGGGAAGAGTCTAACCTGCCCTCCAAGGCTTGGCAGGCAGCCCCATGGACCTTGTCCTTCTCTGGAGCTGCCTTTACTCATGACATTGAGCAGGTGAAATTGGCCTGAGCCTCCTGTCTTTGTAGCCACTGTGGTGGCTGGGGCACAGGGGGGCTGTGCAGCATATAGCTGCAGTGCCTGCAGCTCTGCATACTGACAAGAGCCTCCCCTCACCTGCCATCCACAAGCACAGTGTCAGACCTGGTCTGCTGGAGCAGCTGGGGTGCTGGTGGGATCTTCTGCAGGCTGATCTGTGGCTCCTGAAGTGATCCCCACAGAGATCTACATCTCGCCAACAGGCAGGTCAGGCCAGGCAGGGTGTTGGAAGTGAGAATGTGTTTGGGCAGATGGTTCTCTTGCCTCTGGGCAGGTGAAGAAAGGGCCAGTTGGGGCTTGATCTCTTGGCTGGAGACTGCAGTGCTCATACCTGATGTGCTGGCTCAGGTGCAGAGCACCCCAGTGTCCCGTGGGGCTCACTGTGTGCTTATATTCACTGAGCAATGATGGAATGGGAGATGGTGTGCACTGCTGGCTCCTCATTCCTGGACATTCTGCAGGGTGGGATTGGTCACCCAGGCTGCCTTTCCCCTGAGAGGAAGAGAATATTTCCTCCTCTTCCTCCTCATTTTCATTGCTCTCCTGACCTCAGTGAAGCACCCTCTGACAGAGCTGGCCCGCCCAGAGCTGGCCACTTGCCACGGATGTTGACTTGTCTCCAAAAATAGACCTTTTGTCATCAGGCAGCAGAACATGCTGGCCATGTCCTGTGGTGTCATGGAGCACTGGAGGGCTCTGCCTAGAGAGCCACCCCCAGTCATGGTTCCTGGGGGGTTTGGTGCCCCAAACTCTGGGGCAGGAAGAGGCTGCTTGCCAGTAGGTGCCATGTGGCAGTTACTGTGCTGGTGGACTTATGGTCAAAGCTCTGGCTAGGAGGAAGGATGGGAATGCTGAGCTGGAGAGCAGCAGCCATGTGCTGCTCTTGGCTGGGAGTGGGGCTGAGTGCAGCCCCATGGCCTGGAGCATGTGGGCTGCCTCGGGGTCATGTGAGGCCTCAGGGCAACCACTGCCACCAGTGTCCCTGGGGCTCCCTGCTGGCTCCTGGCTCTCCAGCATTCACACTAGGATGCTCCCTGAGTGCTGCCAAAACCCTGCCAGCAATGTTTTATGTGTTTTAATGGACAAGATTAATATTAATTTCAACTTCTTTATTTTTCTTTTCCTTTTAATTTAATATTTAGCAGCCCGGAGGACTTCTCCCTCCTTTTCCCACCTCTGGCAGGAGCAAAAATAACTCCTCAGCAAGGACTGGATGTGGTGGGTGGGTTTGTATGCAGCTCCAGCCAAGCTTCTGCTCACATATAGCTGTGGGCACATTCCAGGGCCTTTTGCCTGCAGTCCATGTGCTCAGCCTCAAGCCTGAGTGCCCAAGTGTTGGATAGATAAGGCCAAATGCTCTGTGAATGCAGAAATGGGTTTTGTTCCAGTTGGCAAAGCTGATGGATAGGTTAAGTAATAATTTCCAGAACTTATCTGTCAGGATGCTTGGGGGAACAGAGGCTTTGATCAGCACCTGCCTACTGGAAAAGACAAATCTGTTAGGTAAAGGCTGGTTTTAAGTGGAGTTTCTCCCTTTCTCCCTTTCTCCCTTTCTCCCTTTCTCCCTTTCTCCCTTTCTCCCTTTCTCCCTTTTCCCGAGAAGAAGGCAAATCTGCCTTGTTGCTACCCTTGGAAAGATGTCTGTAGGGCTACATGATGTGAAAAGCAAAGGTAAAAGGTGAAGGGAGGAAGCAAACATGCCTGGCCTAGCATTGCTGCCCACTCCAGCGGCTCTGATCCTTCCAACAATGGCTCCAGGGCTGGGATTGAGCTATCTTTGCTCAGGACATAAATGGAGATTGAATGTTTAAAGGAATTTAGTCTAGATTTCCATATCTCCTCGTTTCATCTGGCTCTTTTCCCAGGGATGCCATTTTCGGCTGCCTCTTGCTGTCTTTGGGGTGGATCTGCTTCTCCTTTCCTGCCCGGAACGCTGATGAATGCTGGGCACAGCCCTGTCTGCAGCTCCCTCTTGCAGCACAGGAGGGCAAGAGTGAGCCATGAGACATGTCCCCAGCCTGATGGATGCTGCTCCACAGGCTACTTTCTTCCTTCGATTTACATCTGCTTGTGTTCCCCCTCCGGAATGGTCCTGCCGTGCAACATCAAAAGGTGCTTAAGGGAAAGGCAGGGCAAGGAGTGCCGAGAGAGTGGTTACACTGCAGGAGGAAGCTTTGGTGAGCTTTAGTACAGCAAAGTTAGGGTTGAGATCAGGGAGCACAGATCCCCTTGTGGTGTTGCATGGGGATGGGAACCAGTAAAATTCTGGCATTTGGTGCATCCTGTCTCTGCTTTATATCGTCCCTGTCAGAGTTTTGTGGCATCTTTGATCTTTGTGCGCTTAAGGTTGGCTCAGGAATAATGGGTGGGTTGTCCAGCTCCCTTCCATGTTCCTGCCCGGGGCTGTAGGTAAGCTTGAACTCAAGCTGTGGGATTTTATTGAAAACTAGAAATGAAAGTTGTGGGCTGGGTCAGCTTTGGTATAGAGATGGCTGGAGTCCCATGGGCCATCACTGTGCTGGTAGCAGGGCTTTGAGCACCTTCCTTGCTGGGCTGAGAGCCCTGCACCCCCTGTATTAGTGGGAGGCATCCTCAAATCTGTAGACAGCATGTTTTAGGTTTCATAAGTTGTTGGGGTTCAGGATATAAGTGAATATGTTTCTCTTTGTGTTACTGGGTAACTGGTTATTTTGTGTAGCTGGGTGACTGAATTCAGGTCTTATCTGCCTCGGATTCCCCACCCCAAAACTGCCATTCTGAGTGTGCCTACTTTGGAAGGACATTGCAGCCCCTGAATTTCTCTCCACCTTAGTGCCGGCAGCCCATGGTGGTTGGTGGCTGCCAGGGGACTTCCTCAGGGGTGAGGTGAGGCAAACTGGGCAAGCTGCGATCACATCTCTAAGCCCTCTCCCTGAGGGTGTGTGCACCCTGCCATGTGGTGTCCTGCAGAAGGGGATGGCAGTAACCAGCTGTTGACAGAAAGGTGTCTGATGCAGGATCAGGAGAGACACTTCCTGCAATGACTGTTACCTGTGACAGGTTTGAGTGAGCAGCTTGCTGGAGTTTAGCTCTTCTCTGCTGCAAGTCCCTCTACCCTCCAAGAAGCAGAGCAGCACTTTCACTAGTGGGCTGTGCATTTAGGCTAGGAGGAGTGTAGATGAATTAGACCTGGATCAGCCTGGGTTAGGACTACGCACCTGCTTTGGTATGCCTGATCATGCTGGGCCATTGCTTTTACTGGTTTTTAGTCATCTTCTGCCTCCAAGCTCAGCAAGTTGAGGTTTTGGCCAGTTTCAAGCCTCTCTATTTTTCTGACAATGTCTGTCTGTCCCCTTCAATCAGGTGTCTCCAGAGAAGTGCCGTTTCGCCATTGGCCGCATCCTGAGCGAGGGAGACGCGAAGCCATCGGAAGAGCAGATCAAACGGTTCCAGAAGTATGGCTTTAAGATCTTCAGCTTCCCTGCTCCCAGCCACGTGGTCATGGCAACCTTCCCATTCACTACACCCTTGTCCATCCATCTGGCAGTCAATCGTGTCCACCCAGCCCTTGACACTTACATCAAGGTAAGCAAGTGTGGCGTGAGGTGCATTGCATGTGTTTGGTGGGCTGTCAGAGGCTTCTCTTCCTGACAGCTGATGGGCTGCTCTGACATGTCATGTCTTGATGTTTTCCCTGGGGCACTACCATCAAGATCATCTTCTTTTGCAATCTGGCAGGTAGCTCCCCAGCAGGGATGTCCTTCTATTCACTCGGTAGGCACAGGGGTGTCTTTTCTGCTGTTTGTGTTTACGAGAAACAAGTTCTCATCTAATAACTTGCTGCTTTCCTCCTTAACACAGAGATAAAAGTTGATTTTCCCCGTGAGTCTCTTTTGTGTTGTTAGGATCTGGCAGGTATGTGCCCTTCGGTATAATGCTTTGTGCCATGGAACTTCTCTTTTGAGTGCCAGCCTCACCGGTGAGGCAGCTGTCTTCTTCAGGGACAGAAGTTAGAAACTTTCTGGCCTCTGGGCTTATGAAAACTTTCTTTCAAGCAACACATTGAAATTTTTGGGTCTTGGCCCTGGCTGGGCAGCTGGCTGCTGTGGGCTGTGTCTGCCCTTGCCCCGAGTGGCCGGCTATCCCTGCTGCTTGTGGTCTTTTTGAAGCCAGCTCCGCTGCCTTGCTCTGGCTGCCAGGGCAGCTGTGGCAAGGGTGTTCCCAAGCAGCACTTCTGACACAGACACCTCCAGATGCAGGCTTTCCAGAGAGGAAAGAAGGTCCTGGCCAGCTAGATGATGGAGGGAAGGGACTGTCCTTCCCAGTGGAGGGGATGCTGTGCAGGGCCAGTGCTCAGCCCTTGGCTTATCTGACTGTCGAGTTCTGACGCTTTCGTTTGTTCGTGTTGAAACACACTATTTATAAACTTGCTTTTCCTGGCGCAACTCCCAGCCTTGTGGGGGAACCGTGTGAATCCCTCCAGCCTGCGCTGTGCTGCAGGATAGCTGCCTGACTGCCAGTCCTGGAATTTCAGCTGGGGGCGTCTTTGCCGACCCTCTTGTCTGCCCTGGCCACAGGGAGCAGCCCACTGCTGCTGGCAGAAGATGTGTTAGTGCTGGCAGTAGATGACACCACCACCGCTCCTTCCCCCCGTTCTGGAGAGCAGAACCAGTCCTCTGTTCTCATTCTCTGTGTCTCCTCCTGGAGCTGTGCCAGTTTTGTTGTGGGGGCACCAGGCACTGCTGCCAGCCCTGTGGCGGATGCGCGGGCGTGCTCGGAGGGGGCTGGTGCGGGCAGGAGCGTCAGGTTGGCTGTGGGAGTGCGGGGAGACACCGGGCTGACACTGCCTGAGCTGGGGAAAGGTCCCGGCGGCACATCTGTCGCATGAGAGATGGACTTGTTAGAGCTAAAGAGAGAACCACGGGTTGTTCTGGGAGCACCTGGTAGTGTTCAATGGGAGCAGTCAGTTTCGATTTGCAGTAAATGAAATCATATGGAAACAGAGCACCCACAGCCACGTGCAGAGGGAAGGGACTCATTCTGATCTCTGCCCCAGTCCCAGCAGCACGTGCATCAGGGTGCCTGTGTCTGTCCAAATGTCCTGCAGCAGAGCAGGGCCCCCCTGCCCATCTGGCACTGACTGTGGGGACACAGGCAGGTAGAGGGTGGATTTGCCATTGTGGGTGGGGCAGAAGGGCATGGATGCTGCTGCTCCCTGCACACTGCTCCGTGGGGATCCCTGCCTTTCTCCAGTGTGAGGTGGGGAACTCCAGAGGCTGTTTGCAGCTGTGCCAGCAGCATCCCTGCTGCTTCTGTGCCATTGCCACTTCTCCCTCGGCCTGGACTGTCTGCACCCCTGGGGCTGTGCTGGCACTTCCTGGGATGGGGAGGGAAGGGGGAGACTTTCATGGAAACAGGTGACCTGTGCCCGCTTGGTGGTGGGAATAGGGGTTGCTATGGAGACAGCTTCTCCAAATAGCATCCTTCATCCCACCCCCAGAGCCCAACTCCCTTAAGCAACCCGAGAGAGCAGTGAGACAGATTTGCTTTATTTATTTGTTTCCTGTGTGCCTGCTTTGGGAAGGGTGCTATTAATGAGAGCTGGGGGTCAGGCCTGCCAAGAGCAGGTCCCCCACAGCTCTCCCATCTCAGGAGATTGGAAGGCAAAAGCTATGGGGCATGAAAGGGGACTCAGTGGCAGGGATGAAACGTTGGCTCCCATGGAGAGAGGGAATTAGCTGAAGTGGAGGGAGGATGATATGGCTGCCTAGCCCTAGAAAGAAGGTGTGGGAGAGCCAGGGATGGAGAGTGAGCTGAAGGAGGCAGGAAAAGGGTTGTGAGTTGGGGAGGGAGGGTGGAGAAAGCTTTGGAGATGCTGAAAAATAGAGAAGAGGAATGGGAGAAGAAGGGGGGGCATGTAGGGAAAAGGAGCTGAGGATTTGGGGTCCAGCTGAGAGAACAGGACACTGAGAGGTGGGGGGGAAGTCTGGGCCAGAGTTGAAAGAAGCCTTACCACAGCTGGCACTCCAGCAGCCTTCCCACGGCATCCCCTGAGGTTAACTCGGGGACATCTAGTCCCAAAGGTTGGTGGATATGGATGAGACGTGTGGTTCCCTCTGGGCTTGCTGGTTCTGTGCAGAAGATAGCAGGAATGCTTGTGGCTTGTGTTTCCCAAGCAGTGGGGGTGCAGTGGTGCTGTTTTCATCAGTCTGGACTTTGTATTTCCTGGTTGGCCGTGGCTTTGGAGGGACAGGAAAAGGTACAAACAAATTTATAACAAGAATTAAAAAGGAACAGTAGGGTGACAGTCTCCTTTCATTAAGGGTGGAAAGGGAGATGAGCTGGCATGGAGCCAGAGGTCTCATGTCCAGGCTGTCCTTGCAGCATACATCTTTGGCCCCCTGGCTCTTGTGACCTCAGGAGCAGGCATTTCTGTGAGACTTTTGGTGCAAACCTGGCTTTTGGGAGCCGTGGGGAAATGGCTGCAGCCATCCTTGGCAGATAAGAGGGCATCCCTTCCCCTGGGATTGTAGGCTGGCATTGACTTACTTACTGGCTAGAATCTCCTTCTGAGGAGCCCAGGAGAGGCTGTTGGCTCATTACTCTGAACATGGGTTATTTAAGGCATAGGCTGGGGTTATTTACTGTCCCTTAAAAGCATTTTCTCCCTAATAACTTCTGATGTTGCTTCTCCCTGCCTCCAGGCAGGTATGCCCTGCTTTCCTGAGATGTGCACTCCTGACCCACAACACAGTTGCCTGTCAGACCTGGCACTCCCAACTCCTGGGGGCAAAGGAGAAAGCTCTTCTCTGGTGGGGTCCCTTTCTGGAAGCCCTGGGAGTGGGTTATTCCCCTGTAACCTCCTGCTATTTATCCTAGTTTAGGTATAATGAGCTCTCAGTGCTGGGCTGTGTCCCTGCATCTCTCTGCATCCATTCTGGCATCTCGTGGGCACTGCCAGGTGGGTGGGCTTGGACCTCCTGGCTGTTGTTCTCCTCTGGCAGCTGGAGAGGTGGCTGACTGCATCCAAGGCAGAGCTGGCAGGTGTCTCCCACTGCAGCCCTAGAAGTGCCTACTTCAACATGGCCTCTTTTGTGGGTTTTTTGGGTGAGTTTTGTGCCCTCTTCAGCCAAAGAGAATGTGGAAGTGGATGCCAGTATCATCCTGACTGCTTTGCACTGTCCAGAGCACCAGCTGACTGACCTCAAACTCTGACTGTGCCTAACTTGGAAAACTGGGGCTTTATGTCTTTAGATGGTCTTGAAAAGGTATCCTACAACTTCAGCTAAACTCCCAGATTTTTCCTTCCCCTGGGCTCTGTAATCACAAGTTTCCCACTTCCATGGGCTTGTGAGTCACTCCTTTACAGTACAGATCTTGGGCAAGAATGGCTGGCATGGGCTCTGTGATGCCAGGAAAGATTTGGGAGACTATCAGGTTGGCTCCTGCCTGATAGAGACTGTTGTGTTCCTCAACACTGCAGCTCCCCATGAAAGGAGCTCCACAAGGTGCTAGAAAAATGTGGTTTGTTCCTGTTTATTTATTTGTTTCCTGTTCCTGTTTACAGCTAGGGAAACATGTTGGTCCTTGGACCATTAGCTTGGAGCAAGCTTTTGCTCCCCTTGGCAGTTTAGGATGCGGTCGCCTCTTGCCTCTCTTTGCTAAGCTAAAAACACAAAGCTTTTAAAGTTTCTGTATTTTCCAATGTTTTCTGTATTTTCTGACCTTAATTTCTGGTTTCTTTTTTGGACCTGTTTTCAACTAAAAAGTTCTATGACTTGTCAGTAGCTCAAACAAATGCTTTTTTTCAACAGTGGTCTTAACTGCTGTAGCACATGAATCTCTGATGGAGATCTTGTCCCCTGCCACAGACCCTCCAGTCCTGAGTTTGATCTGAGCCAGCTAATAGTGACCTCATACACGTGCCTCTGCCCTTTGATGGAGTTGTAGTTTCTCGATTAGAGATGGGAAACGATGCCAAGTCCTACGTCTTTTCTGAGCTTGATTGAATGGCATGAGTGCTGGTTTGTTTATCAGTGAAGCCCACCCTCCCCACAAAAATAAATCATGTTTGCCAACAGGATCTGACAGCTGTAAATGAGTGTTGGTTGGCCTTAATTATGCTGATCTCCTTTGCTTCCCGGTGATCTGGCCCAGTTGCAGCCATCCGTGTATTTTGTCTTTGCTATCTTTGCCTGGCCAGTCTGTGCTTGTTCAAGTTAGTTATTTACCCATTGAATGTTGGCAGGTACAGGCTGCTGTCTCTCCTGGGACTTTTTAGCATCTCCAGCTGGCCAGAGATCACCCTTTGACATGTGGACAGCTTGTCAGCACGGATTTGAGCATGTTAAAATGCGTGTTATCTGGGCCTGCAAGCCATGTGTTTTCTCTTGTCATGGAAGAGCAAACATTTCACCCACATCTTCTACCCATGTCATCTGACTGTCCTAAATTCAGTGTGGAAATAGTCAGTGAACACTCCCTTTTTGCTGGTGCTGCTGAGGTTTCCCCTGGCTGACCTATCCAGGACCTGTGCCATCCTTCAGATTCTTCTGCCCTACCTGGTGCCCCAAACAGCTCCATAACATGGATGCCTCTTTGTCTGGCCGGAGCTGGGAGCCTAAGTGGTGCTTTATGGCAGCTGAGCCTCAGCACCCTTGTGAGGCTGTACCTCATCTTTCCCCTCTGTCTCTCCTGACCATGCTGCTGAGCCTGCTGCCTTTGCTCAGATATGTTGAAAAGCCTTTTCTCCCAGCTGTTCTAAACAAGGTCTGTGGAGCTGTGTTCCCATCCCAGGTGGTTTGTGTTTTAAAGGCCATCCTTTTGCTTTGCTGTGTTGAGAGGCTGGGGTTGGGGGTTGGGAGCTGATAAAACATTTGCAAAAAGGGCTCAATTATTGGGATGTTTTTCCACTTAAATTCTTTCTCCTGGATGATTTAGTTTATTTATTTCAGGCTATGTGCATGAAGCATTTTTAAATGCCAGCTTGTCGTGTGTGAGCAGCTCAGGCTTCAGGCTGCACGTGCATGAGAGCTGATCACAGTGGCAGCTTCAGCCAATCAACTGCTGCCTGAATTTTCCTCAGAGGTCTAGGAATTACTAACAGATGCTCAGGCCTGTGTTCCTCAGCTACAGCTTCATTTGTCCTCATGAACTCCTTTGCTCTCCTGCAAGCCCTGGGGACCAGAGGCTGAAGACCCAAGGCGGAGCCCTTGCTGAGCAGGGCCAATCAAAGCCATATATCCATCTCTATAGAGAGAAGGAGGAACAGGATACCTTTTTCCAGAACCATTAACCTGAGACTTTGCTGCCCTCAGTGTCTCATCATGTGGGTCTGGCAAGACTCATCCAGTTGATGTTCTTCCTCTTTGCAGGGTTACCCTGCAGAATATGCCAGTGGCTTTCTGGGAAATGGGGTCCTTGATCCTTCTCCTTCCTTTTTCCCATGCTCCAGTGTGACAGTGGGAATACATTTGCTTAAAGAGAATGCTGAGGTTAGGGGTGGTGGCTCAGCTGCCTGGCTGGGTGAGATGACCTTCTGTTTAAGCCCATGTGCTCTTGGATAAGGTCTGTAGGGTTCCCAGGAAGACAGGAGGTTGCCTGACTGCCAGGAAGTGATCCTCACACACCAAATAATAACAGGGGAAAAATCCTAGAGAGTCATAGAGGATTTAATGTGTCCATCTTGTGTTGATGGCAAGGATGAGACAAGAGATGTGAGTGTGACAGGCTGCTTGGCTGTGGGCTGTATCTGGCAGTAAGGATACACGTTCCAGGGAAAGTGTTTCGGGAGGTCTTGCACAGTCCCTAGCTGGGCTGTAGGTCATGTCACATGTGGTTTGTGCACTATTCATGGACCATTCTAGTTTGTCCACCAGTCGGGTTGATGCTGAGGACAAGGACCAGAGTGGCTTGGGCAGCAGTGCTGGAGAGCACCCTTGGCTGGTATGTGCCCTCTGCCAGGAGCCAGTGAAGCTCTGGATCTCGAGCTGGGAAGGAGGAGCAGGCGAGCTGTGGGTACTGTGCTGTTCCAGCTCGAGCCTGTCCGAAAGGTGACATGCAGCAGCAGGAAGCAGAGAGCGAGCCCGAGGTGCCTGTGCCTTTGCAGGCACGTTCATCTCTCACTGACCTGCACTGACAGCTGGTTTTCTGTGGGCTCTGTGCAGCAAGGATGCCTGCTCACTGCTGGTTGGCACCCCCCAGCTGGATGTCACATCACATCAGTTCACGCGTTGGCAGCAACTTTTAGTTATTAAATATTTTTAGCGACAAAACCGTCCAAAGATATTTCAGTGCTACAAGCGTGAGTGACCTCACCTTCAGCATGGAGCGGGCAGGGGAGGGCAGGATGCCCACGAGGTCAGGCTGGGGGCTGAGCCAGATGGAAGGGGGTTTGGTGGGCAATGTCAGAGTGGGCTCGTGCAGCAGAGCAGGCGTGTTTAACCTGTGTCTGCAGGGATGCGCTCCTCCTGTGTGGCTGATGGAGCATATGGGGATCCAGGGCTCTGCGTCACATCTCCTGCCACTCGCAGCAGGCATCCCCACTTCCCACTTCCCCAGAGGAATGTGGCAGCCTCAGGCCACTACTCATCTGCTGTCACCTTCTCCCTGGTCCTTGTGGGCATGCAGTGAATTAACACTGACCGTGCTTCATGTTCAGTGCTGTCTATGCCAGTCACATCGCTGTGCACCAGTGTGTACTAGTTTCCTGTGCTGGTGCCATTCCTGCTGCCCTGCTGCCTGTGCCTGCACACACCTTTCCTCTTGCAAGCAAACTGTACAGCTTCTGGTTTGGCTCTGCTATTTGGCTCTTGTACTGGGGCAGGTGTGAAGCTGCAGCTCTGATAGCATTGTTGCTTTGAGCAGGAAAGGTTTACTGACCAGCTTTGAGCTGTGGTAGTTACAAAGACTCCGTGCCTGCCTCTGGAGCTTGTGGCATGTGTGAAATCACCCAGGTCTTCCTCACGTTTTTGCTGATTCTGCACAGAAGTCTGTCTTAGCAGCAGGCAGGAGAGTCCTGGTTCTAGAGAAGCTGGTGTGGGATGTAAGCTCCTGCCACTGTGGCCTCCCAGTTCTAATGGATCACAAAATGGGAACAGACCAGGTTGGAAGGGGCATGCAAAGACAGTCTGGTATAACCTTTCATGGGAAAGAGAATGTGGTTATCTAGCACACAATTGCTTCTTGAAAGCTGCTGGCCATGGAGCTTCCACCACATTCCTGTGGAGACTGTTACAGCTGGCAGATCAGCCCCAATGGTCTCTGCTACAATGGTGCTGTCCTGTGACATCCAGCATTTTGGCCCTATTGCTATCCCAGCTCCTTTTTCAGGAACATTTCCAAACACAGCTCCTGAAAGAGGAGTGAACTTCAAGTGCCTGCCCTCCCATGCATGCCAAATTGTGTGGGCATCCCTGGTGATGATCCCAAAAGCCTGGACCAGTGCTGGCTGTCAGTCAGTGGTCCTGTCTGGGGGCATTTTAGTCCCAGGAGGGAGTAGGAAGCCACCTCACCTTCCCAAGCTGCTCCTTTGGAAAGTTGGCAGAGCAGCCTTATAATGACTTGCCCAACCTTGCAATATTTTCACAGGGATGAATCTTCTCAGACAAAATATTTGCTTCCCCCCCTCTTCTTTGCAGCAAGGATTAATGATCATGGGAGAAGCCGGGGATATTTCATAGGGCTGTCCAAGGAAGAGAGAGAACTGAAATGGTTTGCCTTGGGCAAGGGGAGTGAAATACTACAGTGCTTTTCTGTCAGATCTCTTTATCGACTTGATCTGTACTTACACTCTCCCCAGATGTATTTATAGAGAATCCCAGAGGATGCAGTCAGTTCAAAAGGTTTTCTTTGTCAGGCATTGGAGATGTGTCCAGCTCTTTCCCGCAGCGAGAGTGTCCCTAACCTTGGGGTCTTCCCTTCCTGACAGCTAGTCAATTAATTCAAGGATGAGATTGATCTGCCTCTCTGCAATTATTTTATCTGAGTCCTAATGAGTTTTGTCTGGACAGGTTCTTCCCCACAGCCCTCTGAGCCAGACCTTGCCAGCTGTGCCAGGCTTAAGAAACAGCAAAATGAGCCTCATCAAATGCGAAACAGCTTCATAGAAATATTTCTCTTTTCCAACAAATGCTGTTGGCCTAGTTTCCCTGGCTGTGAAGCTCCCACTTTGAAACCTGTGGAGCAGGCAGATAATACACTTGAAAGTGGTGGCATTTTTACTTCCAGAAAAGGGACCATTGTGCTATGACTAACTTGCGCTTTTTCAATTCTAGTTAGGTATAAAATGGTAGGAAAGGCCCCACTTTGGGGGAGGGCAGGAGAGTGAAAACATTTCTCTTCTGCAGCAAGTCAGAATATGGATGGATGAGTTGTGAGGTTGGGTGGTGATCGCATCACAGGGATGAAAGAACAAAATCAGTTGTTGCTCCTCCCCCTGCCTTAGAGCTGTGTGCCATAGGCAAGGCACAGCTTTGGGGCTGCACCAGCGAGGTGGCTGAGCCCAGCTATTTGCTCTGAAGCAAAGGATCACATTGGAAGTCCCTCAGGATTTCTTCATTTGACATGGAGATACACGCACACACACCTCTGTAAATTCTGCCTGCCTGCAGCAGCTGCTGCCCTGTGAATGCTGTTTGAGTTGATGCTAGTGTGTGCTGGTGGCTCTGGGCAGAGGCAGCAGGCTGGAGGTGTCCAGAGTGGCCAGTCCTCATGATCATGATAGTTGTGGAGGTCTGTGGAGCTACTTACATCTTGAGGAGGCTTTCATGGGTTCACCATGTGTTTTTCCTCTCTCTGTGCTGTTGCCTGGTGACTGTCACTCCACCTGGACCCTCAGGGACTCACAGCCTTTGAGGAGTGAGTGCAGGGTATGGGGAGGTGCAGTGGTTCAGTGCAGACCTACACACTTTGAGGAGCAAATGCCCACTGCCTGTTTATTGTCAGGACAACTTGGATTGTCCTGATTGGCCACCAAATCCTGGCCCTCTGAACTCCTCTGGATTTGCCAGGACTGGGTTCATGTTCATGACATTCAGCTGCCTCAGCTGTTGCAGGGTTCCAGAGCAGCTTGCAGACTGGTCTGTGAGCTCCTTGAAAGAGAAAGGTTGAGCTATGCTTAATTATTGGCTTGCAGGCTTTTGGAGAGTGCCTATGAACCCTCAGCTCCAGGACTCCATTTGTGTCTTTTCCAGCATGTGGCAGCTTATTCCAGCCTGTGCTTCAGCCACACCAGGGAAAATCAGAGCCTGTTATAGAAATGTTGACTGTTTCTAACTCCACCACTCATGCCTGAGGCTGGAAGGGATTACTCCAGATTAGAACTGCCCTGAGGCAGCTGACAGAGGTCTGCAGCATGGCAGGATGTCCAAGCTTCCTGTACTGCTTTCCCTGCTCCATCCCGAGCGAGGGGCAAGTCGTGGCAATTCTCTTCACCTTCATGGCCATTGTGCTGAGTGGGTCACCTGGCACCTCTCTGATTGCATAGGAACCAGGAAAGGTATTTGTTCCCCTGCTGTCAGACCACAGTGGGCAGAGGGGCCAATCTCCCTGGGAAGCATGAGCCAGTGCTTGTCCTCTGTCACCCTTCAGCTGATTTCTCTCAGGATCTAGTGCAGTGCTCGGTGTTGGTAAGAAATGGAAGGTACCTGTTACCCTCAAGAGTGGATCAGCACCTGATGCTGCCTCTAGTCCAGCACATTTCTTTGTCCCCAGCCCACCCAACATTCACTTTTTGTGGGCTCCTCAGTGCTGTGGTGAGTGTGAGGAGGCTGAGGCTCGAGCAAGCCTGGCTTGAGCAGATGCATTTCTGCTGGGTTTGTTGGAGATAAGCTCTCCTTTAGGTAGCCTCTGCCCTGCTAGGCTGGATCCATAGTCCAAAAAAGAATGTGCTTCCAGTATGGAGGAGAGGAACAAACCTTCCTAAGAGGGGAGATAATGATGGGAAGTCACCTCTTCTGGGTGCCAGATAGAAACTAGTACTGATTTGGAGCAGAGGCTCAATACAGCTTTTGGGACAGAGTCAGCCTCCTCTGGCACTAGGATGGCAAAAGAGAGGTGCTGGGGCCGTGAAATAGAGTTACTGCTGATGCTTGGGGTATGCTTGTCTTCCAAACCACTGACATCTGAATTTTGCACATGTATGTTTTGCATGGCTGCCTCATCCTAAAGCTCAGCGAGGCTCTGCTGATTTGAGGCTGAGCTCCAAATTAAATGACACCAAACAGCGCAGCTTTACATTTCAAAGACTTAGAGCAGAAGGATGCCTGGGACTTTCTGTCACTATGGAGTAATTGGAATGATTTTTTTTTTTTGGCAGCTTGTACAATGGCCACTGGGTGCTTGCTCCACAGACAGATGGTTTTACCTGCATCCTGTGCTAATGTGAGGAATTATAACAACCCTGCAGGGATGAAGAGGGGTGAGAGAGCTGAGTACAGTGAGGAGAGCAAGTTAGTAACTGCTCTGCATCCCTGGCTCTGGCTGCTTATCATGGTGGTAACTTGTGGATGGGCACATTTGTATCACAGAACCCCTAGAAATTTCTGCTTCTGTTCCCCTATTCCACACATCATCAACCAGAAAATCTCCTGGTACATTTAAAGTTGCTACTGTGTCTCTTTCCCATATCTTCACAGGGGTAGACTCTAAGGCAGAGATGCTGCTTGCAGGTTGAAGATGGAGCTCTAAGGTAGCTGGGAGAGTGGCTGGTCTGGGAGTCCCAGGCCCACCATGGCACTGGGGGCTATTGCCTTTCAAATGAAACCTGAAGGGATGTCCTGGGAGATGAAGAGAACGTGCCGTGGCTGATGACAGAGTGGCTCTGTCTGCAGCTGCCTGTTGGCTTCATGCGTTTGCTGACAGGCTCCGTTCCCACTCTGAAAGGTTGTAAGGCACTCTGGGAAGGCTGCAGGGAGGGAAACAATGGCCTCATTCCCATTATGGACACCTGCATTTTTTCCCTGCTACTGCATGGCCGGTTACTCTCATTTACTCAGGGGTTTATTTCTGCCTGGAGCTGATGGCAGGTCCTTGACATGCAGGAAGGTAGATATTTATCATCTGCTGGGGCCAGCTGCTCTGCTCTTCATGCTGTGCAGATTCACAGCTTGGGGTAAGGTCCTTTCCAGTGATTCAGTAACCAGACTGTGAGTTGGCAAAAGCTTATCAAGAGGTCAATGTGGAGGAATACTTGCTTGTATTATTCTATGCCGAGCAGTATGGGAATGAGCAAAGCAGAAGTGGCTGCTACGGCTGCAGGAGCTGCCCGATGTTGTGGGCTCACAGTGGAGGAGCACAGCCACTGACTCCTCTCTGTTCTTGCATCTTCCTCCTCCTCCTCTCACAAGTATCTCTAGGTGCCAGGTTCACATGTCCTGCCCAGGATCTGTCACCCCAAGAAGCCACTGCCTTCAGTTCCCAGCAGTTTCCTTGCAAAGCTCTGTCACCTGGTGGGAGCTGCTTTGGGACCCATAGCATTGGCTCAGCTCTGGCTTTCTGATGTGCCCTAGGGCACAGGACCAATGTCCAAATCCCTCCCCTCTTGCTATCCAAGACCCAGCGGCCTTCCTGGGACAGAGCTGCAGCAGGCAGAGTACACTACCTGCCCATGGCAAGCTGCAGCTGCCTGGGAAGGGCAGATGGGGACAGAGGCATAGATATGCTTCCCTAAAGTAGTCCCGATCCTCCAGGTGCCCAGAGTTTGAGGGGAGACATCAGCACTGGGAAGTGGAGGGATGTCATCCCAGTCTCAGGGCACTAGTGAGGATCTGGGGCAGCTCTGGTGGCTGCAGCTTTGGCTGATGTGCTGCTCTCAGTGGTGTTACACAGGCTGTGTATGGTATGGGGTACCTGGGAGGGCAGAGCAGGGGTAGAGATGGGAAGTTGGCTCCCCAGGAGGGAAAGATCTAGAAAGCTGAGTGGCATGATGTATCTCCAGAGCATTACCAGCTCACAGAGCACATCTGGGAACATATGGGATTCTTGTGGAAGGGCAGAGTCAGGCTGGGCTCTGTCCTTGCCTAACTGCTTTGATTTCTCCTCCTGATTGATCTGCACAGTCAAACTCACGATCCTGTGCTGGCAGAGGAGCAGTTGCCAGACTGCAAAGGTCGCTGAAAGCAGCTGCTCCCCTCCCCTGCTGCCTCCCGTTGCCGGCAGAAGAGCCCGGCTTTGGAGGCTCTCAGCTTGTGTCCCTGCTGTCACCGCCAGCCACTGGCTCTCTGCACGCCTGGCACACTGCGGCGGCTGCTCAGCAGGTGCTCTGCTCTCCAGACTGAGGTAATGAGCCCCCTGGGACCTGTCCCTGGTGGGCTGGGGAGGAGGTGGGAGCTGCAGAGGAAAGGCAGCCTCACCTCGCCTTGCCATGCCCGCTCTCCGCAGGGCCGACGGAGAAGGCGGCCAGCACGTGCGGCCGCTGGAATGGCGTGTTGTGGCTCAGGGACACCTGGAGCTGTCCCTGATGAACCTGCCTGGTGCTGCTGGTTCGCCTCTCTTACCCCCTGCTCGCCTTGCCTGCGTGCCAGCTCCTGCCGCCCTGCAGGCAGCCTGCCCGGCTGTGCCGTTTGCTCTGTGCCTGCCAGCGCTGTTGGAGCGCGCTGGGGATTTCCTCGGGCGAGTTGTTACCGCTGGCGGCTGCAGTGGCTGCAGGCTCTGGGGGCTTCATTAGCTGAGCTCACCGGGGGAAATGTCATCATGCAGGAGCCTGCCAGAGTGGCTGTCTCTTTGCCCTTTGCCAGGTTTTTGTGGAAGAGAGATGAAAGCTCTTGGATGTGGGGGTTTGAAGGTGGCTTTGCTGGAAGCTTGTGGGGAAATGCCTCTTGTTAATTTATAAGCATTCAGGAAGAAACTTGTCCTGGGCCCTGGCTTGCTTTTAAAACATGGAGATATCTGTCCTTGGGGCAAGGGAAGGAGGAGCAGTGAATCAAAATGTGAATCAAATGTGACCAGTGGCCCATGGGTGTCTGCCCTATGGAGAGCCTGGTTGGGATCCCAGTTACCCAAGTCAGGCCTGTGAGTGCAGGGTTTCCCCAAGCAAGAGCCCAGACAATCTTTCTCCACTGCTGGCTGCACTTAGCTGATAGCTTTGAAGATCCTCCTGTCCTGGAACTTGCTTTCTGACATCAGATTTACCAATGTGTTGTATTTTGCCAATGTGCTATGGATGTCATGATCAGCTTGGATGTCCTCCTCAGCAAACCAGGCTGAAACCCACTTGATCTCTTCTTCCTCTGGATCTTCCTTGCCTTCCAAATGAGGCCAATAAGCCTGACAGTATGTCCTCATGGGTGGGGAGGGAGAACTATTTTGTCTAGGAATCAGGCGGCTGCATCGTGGCTTTGCCCTGGGCTGCTGGTGGATTTATCTGTGCAAGTTCAGCGAGGTTAAGTTCTTCAGCTTCCCTTTTTGGCTTTCTCAGCTGTGAAGGGATGGTGTGAGGCTGAGCTTAGCTCATCGTGAAATATATTCCATGAAGCCTGTGAGCTGGGGGCGTTGCAGAAAGACAAGGTTGTTCAAGGAGGTAGGAAGGGACGGGGAGGGTATTTATTCCACTCCTCCATTTTCCTCCTGGGGCCACTGATGTGACACCTGAGTTTGTCCTGGTGATTGACAAGCTGTGGAAGAACAACAGAGATGCCTGCAATCCAAAAAGAAGAGGAAAGGGTTGAGATTTGGAAGAGGCAGTTCAGACTTTGTCTCAGGGGACTGAGAGCCCCCATGTGCTGTGGGCACCAGGCACTGCTGCTTCTGCACCATTTCTGTTGCTTTGGCTTTGCTGCAAGAGGATTTAATGACAGGACTCCCGGGTGAGGACGTGTGTGAGAAGGCTGTGAACCACAAGGCTCCCGCTTGTCTGGACATCTTTTTGCAGAAGGGCAAGTACTCAAGTGAATGGTGGCCCAGGAGAGAAAGCATCAGGATGGGTTGGGAATGTCCACCTGGATGAGGAGCTGTCCAAGTTATCCATGGAAGATCTGTCACGATAAGAGTCGCATGGCAGAGTGGAGCAGGTCACTTTAGGTTAGGACTTACTCTCCCTGTGA
Organism: Anthoscopus minutus; assembly: GCA_013399455.1. NCBI lineage: Eukaryota > Metazoa > Chordata > Aves > Passeriformes > Paridae > Anthoscopus > Anthoscopus minutus. Next base: position 77,798 of record VWYI01015690.1, read on the forward strand.
GCAACATGACAAAGACACAAATTTCAAAGAGGCTCTGTTTACCTGTGTGGTGTCCCATGCAGGGTGGGAGGCTGCAGTGCAGTGGGCTGCCTGGCTGAGGCAGAACAACAGGAGATTATCTTAGATGATGATCCCTTTACTGAAAGGCCCTGCCTTGACAGGAGACAGAGAAATTGCCACAGCTGCTGCTTCTGGCAGCCTTGCCAAGGCAACAGAGCAGGCAAAGCGATTTAGCATTGTTCCAGTCATCCGTGATGGCAGAGATCATTGTATCAACCCCTTCAGCATTGTGATTAATGCTGAAGAAGCATCCTGTGAAGGTTGGGAAGAGTGTGTTGGTCCCTGGAGATCTGCTCTCTGAAGCAGAGGTATTCCTCTCCAGCTGTGGTCCTCCTCTCCCACCATCTCCTCTGCCTCCTTTCATGTGCAACTGTCCACCTGTGTGCTCCCGTAGTGATGGAGTTCCTAGCTCCATTGGACAGGAACCCAGGACTGGTTCCTCAGGAGAGGAGAGATGATGTGGATTTACAGATTCCTTGTCTTATGATGAAAATCTGGTGTTTGAGCTTTCAGAATGGTTAAAACCAAAGTCCTCTTCAGAGAGCTCGTGTGCGGCTGTGATGGGGAAGGAGGAGAAGAAAATGGGATGTGGTGGGGTCGGGTAGGAGGAAGGGTGTGAAAACAGATTATGGAGCTCTGGGAAGCTGGTGAATACCATCTCCCCAGCTGGCATTTTATCCATGGTGGGTACACAGGAGCAAGGCAGAACTTGGGAAAGTGGAAAGCACTGAGTCTTTAGGAAAATTAATATTTTTTGATGCAAAAGTTTGCTTTTGCAAATCTTTGCTCCAGGACTAATTACTACCAATAACCGTAACACCAGGGGGGACCCAAGCCCAGTGAACTGCGTTTGTTTGCACCATCTGCTCTTTTTTCTGCAGGTGACATTCCCATAGCTGGGGGCAGTACAATACCTCCCTGGAAGCACTCAGACTAATGTACCTGAACATCTCTGGGCTGGAAGTTTTGTCCAAGGCTTGTCCTAACTCCACACTGGGGACTCTGACTGCCCGTGGCTACTTTCTGATAGGTTTTATCTCACTGGGACTTGCTACCTGGCTTGCCTCTGAAAATGATGGATCCTCCTTTGTGTGCTGCAGGATTTCTCTTGTAGCTCAAATGAGTGCTGGAAGTGGAAAAGGTTCAGAGTGTGTCAGGGCCTCTAGTGAGGCAGGGCTGGAGCATATTTGCTTTTGCTGGAGAACAGGATGGAATCTTCATCCCAGGGAGGAGATCAATATTCATGACTCTGACAGCAGCTGCCAGCCATGACCTGGGAGTCTGTGCCTGGTCACTGCCAGCCCTCTCAGGGTGCTGGGATCTCCTGGACCCACCTACTGCCCTGGACTCATTCCTTTACCTCTCAGTTTGTCCATGCCTGGCAGCTGCCACTCTGCAGCTGCCGCCCTGGAGGAGCCATGGGAGCAGCTGGGTGATTTGGCCCAGGGAAGCGCGGGTGGCCAAGGTGTAAATTGCATGGCAGGCTGCCTTCACTGAGGTGAAAATGAAAAACTCTCCCAAGCTATCAAGCCCGGTGTTTTACAGCTCCCACGGTCCAAACACACTCCCACTCCCTCTCACTGCTGCGCAGAGGATCTCGGGGGCTGGTTTTCTCCTGCCTGTCCTGGAGCCATGGCACTGCCACGTCAGCAGGGAGATGTGTCCTGGTTGCAGGCAGGATGAGGGCCTGCCGTGAGAAGGGGGAAGTGTGTGAGGGCAGGCAGGGATGCTGATGGCGTGGGAGGTGCTAATTGCCAGCCTCTGTATCCTGCTACCTGGAAGATTTGTTATCCTTTGGTGAGACTTTGTTTTCCACTGCTATAGTGCTGGTGGTGCCACTCGTTTTTCCTGCTGGCTGACGGAAACAGCCTTTTATTGATTGCAATAATATCACCTTCTGTTTCTGAAACACCTAACAGCTCAGAGGATTTGAAAGTAAAGTGCACGTGCGTGGGAACAGTCTCACCACCTCTGAAATGTGAGTTTCTCCAGACTGAGAAGCAGCAGCTGTTCCCCAGCCCTTGGCAGCCTGGTGCTGGCGGCTGTGCTGGAGCTGGCTCCGGGTGCCGTCGCTCTGGGAGGCAAGGCCTGCCTGGCTCCATGTGCACCCTGCTGGAGCTGCAAACTGAGATGTTGGGGTTTCCTTGATGCTTGAGGTATTACTGTTGTAAAGCATGTCTGCCGGCCTCTCCCTCCAGCAATTTTCCCTTCTCTTGAGCCGATGGCTCTTACCTCTGGCTGACTTCTGCCCCTCATTGAACAGCTCCAGGCACCCAGGCTTCATTCCTGTCTCCCACTGTTAGGCTTTGGCTCAGCAGAGAGGACCAGAATCAGCATTGGTTTTGGAGGGGGCATTTAAAGGTCATCCAGTCCAACTCTGCTGCTGTGGGCAGGACATCTTTCACTAGAGCAGGTTGCTTAAAGCCTCATTCAGCCTGGCCTTGAACACCTGGCTATGTCCAGGGATGGGACACATCCACAGCTTCTCTGGGCAACCTGTTCCAGTGCCTAACAACCTTCAGCATAAGGCGTTTTATGTCCTGTCTAACCTGCTAGCTTTTGCTTTAAAACCACTGCCCCTTGCCCTGTCACCACAGGCTCTGATGAAAAATCTCCCTCTCTTACAAGCACACTTCAGGGCTCCTCAAAGGCTTCTCACCTCCAGGCTGAACAACCACAGCTCTCTCAGCCTGTCTCCATAGCAGAGTTGTTCCAGCCCTTGATTGTTTCTGTAGCCTCCTCTGGACCTGGCCTGCCATGCCCATGACTGTCTCATGCTGGGAATCCCAGAGCTGGAGGTGATATTCCAGATGGGGTCTTAAAAGAGCAGAACTGAGGGGAAACACCTCCTTCAGGCTGCTGTCCACACCATTTTAATGCAGCCCAGGAGATGCTTGGCCCCGGGAGGAAAGGGGTGCCTCTATTTTTTTGCTTTCATCAGCTCAGATGTGTGACTTGAAGCAGTGTCTAAGCTCAAGCTACTGTCTGAGCAAAGAGGAATGGAAACAAGCACATTCCTAGTCTGGGCCTGGGACAGAGGGATGGCCCAGCAAGGAGTAGTCTGTCTCCTGGCTGAACTGGGAGAATGCCAAAGGGCGCTGGGGGCTGTGCAAATGAATTGCAGAGCCTCTCAGGACTACCTAGCAGCCGTGTTCTAAGATAAGTGGGGATGACACACCGAGCATGGAGCGTGTGAGGAAGCGAGGAGGATGTGGCACACAGCATGCTCCCCCCAGTCCTAGCTGGTGGCTCGGTTTCAGCTTTTAATTTTAGCAACTGATTTAGGTCCCTTCAGCTCCACGCAGTTTTGTTGTTCCTTTAAAATCCCTGGGACTGAAGCATCTGACCCCATCATTGAGAGATGGAGAGGATGGATGCCTCCAGCTGGAAGGAAGGTGTGGAGGAGTTGTGTTGTCTGGGCAGGTGGGAGTGTGTGAGGATGAAGCTGGTGGGTCACCATGGGGGTCTCCCACACTCTCCCATGTGCCAGCTCATCTGCTGACACTACCTGAGGCAGCCCCAGTGCCAGCAGCACAGGCAAGGGGAGGCTCATGGAAGTGAGGCTGTAGTGGTGCCTGGGCTGGCTGGGGGGTGCTGGTGAGCCCACCCCCCCAACAGGCATCAATCCCCCTGTGTGTTTGCACCCTCCATCTATTCCTTCTTCAAGTGTGGCAGCATAATAAATGGAAGGAACTGACCCCAAATGCCAATGGAAAAACTCCTCATGTGGTTGGTGTTGCTCCAGTGTCACAGCAGGATGTGGATGGAACCAGCTCCTTGCAATGGCGCCAGCACATCCTGTCCAATGTCACAATAAGAGCAAGGGTGAGCAGCAGTTCCAGGCACACTGTGCCAAATTGATGTAGAGGCAATCCCCGTTAACAACCCACAGCTTCTCCTTGAATCTGGGTCCTCCTGGTCAGACTTGGGCTACGTGTCCATTGGTCCCTCTGGGAAGTTTTTCTCTTGACTGGCACTGTGCAGAGAGCAGTTGATGCTTAGGCTGGACCCTGCACTGTTGGCTTTCCCAGTGGCTCTGGGCAGGGTCCAGTCTGTCCCAGCTTTTCAGCAGTACCCAGTGGCAGATCTCTGGAGGGTTCATCCCTGGCTGGTGACCAAAAGGCCAACTCAGGGCTGCCTGGTTCCCCTAGGGGAGAAGAGGGTTTGCATCTGCTGGGTGACCAATTGCTTGTTCCCCATGGTTTTTCCAAGCCTGGCTAGGGTTTAACAGGCTTATTTTTCATGTGTTGCAGGCAGAAGGTGCTCTGGCAGGGATGGGTGACAGGCACATGCAATGGCTGTGTTCCTATGGCACACAGGTGGCTGGAACATGAAATGGACATCTCTGCAGCAGAGCCAGGAGCTGCTGGGTAGCATGATCAGCTCCAGCAGAGCTCCAGCTCTGCTCCAGCAGGAAGCTTGGTGGTGACATGAAAAACCTCTCCTCAACTGCTCCTACAGAATCAGTCCTGAAATAGGGACTCAGTGGGCTGGTGTGACTTAACCATCATCTTGTAAGCCATTCTAGGAGGTCACAGTAAGGAGTCAAGGGTGGCAGGGAGCTTGTGGGGTGAGGACAGCAGCTGCCTCCCCATTGCCTTCCTGGCAACACTAGAAGTGTTCTGGGTTCAGCTGGAGCCTGATTGCCAGCATGCCCATGCATGGCAACGATCCAGAGAGCATCCACAAAGCTCGTTTGTGGTCTCCTGACAAGATGAATTCTTGCAGCAGTGGGAGATGAAGTAGATCCCATTGGTGACATTTGAATTCCTGAGCAGATGAACCTGACAGAGTGACAAAGACAGTCCCTGCAGTGCCCCAGCTCATCTTCTGCTTCCCAGCAGGTGCTGAAGGCCATGGTGTGACTTGAGCACCCTGCCACCTCCTGCTGCCTTTGCACAATTCCACTGGGATTTTAATGACTGCAGGTCATGTCTCGGACACCTTGCCATGTCCTCTGTAACCCTGGGTCTACTCTTATGCTCACCCAGGAAAGTGGGGGCATCTTCCTTCTGGGAGGCTGTGCCTGAGCCATATCATGGGCAGACATTGTGACCTTATGGACAAGTAGGGGGAGGAAGATTTGTGCTGACAAATAGCTGGCACTTCCTGTTGCTGGAGAGGGTCTCCCAGAATGCTGGTCATTGCATAGTCCTGTTGTCCTTTCTGATGCATGAGGCTAGGAGATGCTCCATTCCTAGCAGGGTGAGAGTGACCTGGAGGAAATCCTACAGTCAGTTTGTGGTGGTAGGTGGTATGGAACCTGAGGTAAAGATGGGTGAGGTGCTGTTCCATCTGGGAAAGAGGAGTGCAAGAGTCTTCCCTTACATAACACCTTGCTCCTGAGAAGGTGGTGAGAAGCACCCCACCACATTCCTCAGACAGGCTGAGAAGGAGCTGGCTTCAGGGGAAGCCGTGGGTCTGACGTGGCAGGAGTATGCTGGAGCTGCTGTTCTGTCAGAACTGAACTTGTGCACTCTGGATGCACTTGTGTGTGTAGATGGGCTGTGTTTGGTTATGTGCAATGTCCCCTGGTTCTCCAGGACCCAGAGGAGGGTCCTGGATAGAAGTCAGCCCTGCATGCTGTGCTGCTGCCTCCACCTTTGCTGGCCGCAGGAAGGGAGAGCTCCTGGCGGAGGCAAAGGAGGGAAGTGGCACTGCACAACCTTGCAAAGGGACAAGTCCCCTTCCCTGCCCCACTTACTGGTCCTGTTGTCACAGCCAGCAGCCTGACACTGACAGTGTCCCACTATTCACCTCTTGCTGAGCTCCTCCGCCCGTGTGAGACTGCATTGGATTTGACTGGAGGGCTCTGCCTTGCAAGCTCCACATTGTCCTTGCTGCTCCATCTGTTGGCTTGGTGGCAGAGCCAGCCAGGGGCTCCCTCCTCAGTAGCACTGCAACATTGCCTGTTGAGCCTTTCTGTTGTTTTGCCATGTAGTTGAGCCTTTGCTAATTCACTCTATTCCCACATTTTTGCCTTTAGACTCTGCTCTCCCGTCTCTCTGGGTTGTTTCTTTTCGTTGCAATGTTTCTCTCCATAGGGATAATCCCAAACTCACTGTGTCACCAGCCTCTTGTACACTTTGCTGCACTATTCTTGCCTGGCCTCTGCCTGCTTCCTAATCTCCTTTGGTATAATCAAAGGGCTGATCTCCCACTCCCTTTAGATGATCCCCTTATCCATTTCCATTGTCATGGCTCCCCACCTCATTGCCTCTACCCATTTCTCACATCTTTATGCAGCCTCATCCCTTTGTCACAGGCTGGACAGGACAGCATTCCCAGCTGCAATCTCCCTGCTCCTTCTTGGGGACATTGTCTTCTCCTGAGCCCACCTGCCAGTGCAGAGCTCTGCAGCAGCCCTGCCAGAGGCTGGGTTTCTCTGGGAGGAAGTGTAGAAGCAGAGGCCAGCTCACTAGTCTGGCTTCCAGCTTAATTTGTACAGACATAAATTAGGACCCTCAGGCTCTGGTTTCCCTCCATTTCATTTTGGGAAAAAACCCAGATGGATTGGGAAGAAATCAAGTATTGTAGCTGTCCCTGTCCCTAATGAGGGCAGCATGGATATTGACAGTGAGTGTCCATCCACTTCAGTGTGGTCCCACTGACTTGGTCCCCAGCTGTGGGCTTTGGCTGCTGGATACCCAGGCTCTTCTGGCTTCAGGGACACAGAGGTGCTCCTGGCAGGGTGGAACATCCTTTTCTCTCTTCTAGGATGAGCTAGTCCTGCTCTTCATTCGGGTGTGCATTTTTATTCCTTAAAAAGCCAAGATTCACACTTTCTGAATGGGCAGAGGGAGGATTGTTTGTGTTTTGGGGGGGCCACTTCTTTGTCTTTGTCTGGAAGTTGTAGCAGCCTAGAGTAGATTGTAGGGAGAGGGTATGTCCCAGATTCACTCTTTTGGAACCTTAGGAGAAACTTTGGAAAGTCAGCTTGGGATGGCTTGCAGGCCAGGCTGGATCCCTGAGGACTTGGGCTGGTTGGAGACCTCACATGAAGTTAATGAAGGTCTCTTTGCTCTAAGATCCTTTGAGTTGTCTTTGACTGCATGATGTGATGAAAGGCCAGCTGGATTTATCCAAAAAGCCCTGCAAGTCCTGGAGATACCCATCTCTGGTGTGTGTTGCAGTAACCTAAAATAACGAGCTGAGCTGGAGGTTGGCGGATGGGCTCGTGGTTGGTGGAGCAAGGGGCAGAGTGGCGGGGAGGGCTCCTGTCTGCTCTGTTGCTGAAAAAGCAGGAGTGATAGGAGCCGCCTCTGCTCTGCTGCTAAAAACAACCCAGCTTGTTTTTATTTAATACAGTTTTGATCTGCAGGCCTCAGTGTTTCACCTGCCCCTAAGTGGGAACTCCAAATTCCAAGCGCCTTGGAAGCCCGCCTGCGTCCCTGAGTGTCCCTGCAGCACTGGGATAGGAAATGTGGTTCCTCCTCTGCTGGAGGAGAGACTGCTGAAATTCAGGATGGAAGGCATTGGGATGGGACAGGTGAAGCTTTTGCTGGGGTCGTATTTCTGCCACTGTGGTGTTTCTGGGTAAACTGGGCCTCTGCATTGCCAGATCCTGCAGGCTTTCCCAGGAAAATGGACCCAAAAACTGCTCATGTGGGATTTCTGCCTGTATTTCTTGTGCACCATCCTGGCAGCATGGAGGTAGCTCTCCAGGTGGTCCAACTGCCAGCAACAGGGAGAGGCTCATGTCTGTTGTGGATCCTGCCTGGTGACAGCATTACTCTGGGAAATAAATGATTCTTAAATCACATTGGTTCATCCTCAGGGCTTAAGGGAGTCAGGCTTTTGAAAAGTCATGATTGATGTATTCATGGAGCTTATTCTTCGTGTGGGACCAGCTCTGGCTACAGAGAACCCCAGAGGCATGGTGACCCTGCTGGAGGATGTGCTAACAAGCCACACCAGCAGGCCATGACAGAGGAGAATAATTGAGGCAGGGAGGAAAACCACTGGGTCAGGAAAGAAGAAGATAATCAGGGCAAGAGGGAGGAAGAGAATAGCTGGGGCAGGGAGAAGGAGGATGATAATCAAGGTGGTTGCAGGGTAGGTTAAATAAAAGCTGTCAGCAATTTGAAAAGGGGAAAGAGAGAAAAAGAAAACTCTCTGAAGAGACACTCTCTCACCCAGCTTGTAATCAGCCGCCCCCTCTGCCAGCGAGCAGCTGGTGGGCGGGCGGGTGAGGAGGGGGTGGCAGGAGGGGTCCAGCTGCTCCCCAGCCCGGCCTCAGCACCCCAAGAGTCCCCACACCCCCAGCTCAGCATGGGCTGCACAGCCCAGGGGACATGCCCCTGTCATGGGTCCCTGACAGGCTGGGGCTCTGAGGTCTTGAAGAGCACTGCCAGGGGGAGGTGAGGTGAGGAAGAGGAGGGGGACTTGTCTGAAATGCCAAGGATTCATGTCGCACGCCCCCTGCCCTCGCCGTTCTGAAAGGAGCTGCTTGAGCTGTCGGCTCAGGATTATATTAATTAGCAGAGAAGTGCTACGCCTGCTTGTGGGGCCGTGCTGCTCATGGGGCTGTGCTGTTTGTGGGGCTGTGCTGCCTGGAGGAACCGGACATCTGGCAGATCTGTGTGAAGCTGCTGCTTGGCTCCCCAAAACCCCTTGCTCCAGCCCAAAATAAGGACATCAAAACCAAGCCTGAGCTGGGAGTCCTCAGCATCTCCTCCTTGAGCTCAACTGGCTGCTTACCTCCAGGGCCAAACCTGCCTGCCCTGGTGCACGGGGCTGGTGTGGTAGGGAGAACAACACCATGGCTTTGGGATGGCACCCTCTGCTCCTCACTAGGCCTCCACGCCTGTGGGCAGAGAGGACCAGTCTGACTTGGCCAGGCTGGTAGGTCAGTGTGGTGGGAGGCTGCTGGGGTGAGGGGTGAGGGCACATCTCTGCCCATGGCTACTTTGTGTCTTCCAGGAGAGGAAGCTGTGTGCCCACCCCCGGATCGAGATCTACAAGCAAGACCGCATCTACTTCGTGTGTCCCCTTGCCCGCCAAGGGGACTTCTATGTGCCTGAAATGAAAGAACTGGAGAGGAAGAGCAGGGCTGCTGCAGCCGTGGCTGAGGATGCCCAGACAGACATCACAGGTATCCATGGCTTGTGCATGGGCTCCATCATCGATCACAGAGGTGGGGTCCTGGTATCTCCAGTCCTGCTACCTGAGCAGACAGAGGGACTGACCTGTGCCCACCTGGTACCCAACCACTGAATCTCAGCACACCTCTTCCCCTCACCCTGGGCTCAAGGATCTGAGATGACATCCTCTGAGATGTCATGCCATGCCTTGAGGAGCACCCAGAAACACTTGCAGTTTTGGGTTAAGCCACTGGCCCACTGTTGTCAGTGCAGAGCTGGATCTCACAGCTTTTAGTTGCAGCTGGGCTTGTTTTTCTCTTTGTCATATACATCTTCCTTGATCTCATCTTCATCTGTTACATATTGGGATTGCAAAGAGCTTAAATACCAGGTTGCTGTAGCTGGTGGTGGAGTTGCTGGGAGCATCTGCTCAGCAAGATTTGTTGGAGCCTGGATGTATTCATACAGGAAGGGACCACAATGGCTGTAGGCGCAGAACAGCAGTGCTATAGTAACCCAAAATGCTAGTTGCCTTCAGCAGCCCACATGCTCCCGTGCCTGTGAGATGTAGGAGCTGGCTATCCAAGCATTCCCGGGCACTGGACAGCACATCCAAGCCGGCTGCTGGGACAGGCAAGCACCTCCCTCTGCCCCACGGGTCGCCCACGCTTGTGTAACAGGCATGAAAAAACCATGAGAGCTGTGCTTGCCTCCCAGGCTGTTGGGTCATTTGCTTTAACACATCTTCAGGTTTGGTCTCTTTAATTCTTAATCACATAAAAGCAAGCCTGGGAATTGCTTTCTGGGAGCTCTGTCCATTTCACGTTGCAATGAGGAGTCTAATTGGAGCTGTTTCCCAGCACTTCCAGGTCCCATGTTTGCACGGTGCTCACTCAGCTCTTCTCTTTGTCTGCCTTGTGTTGGGGCAGCTGCCAGGGGCACCAGCCTGGCTTGGCCAGAGATGCCCCAAGGCCCATTCGCTCTGACATCTTCCTATGGTCACCCCTTGGTTTTGGAGAGGGATTGCAGGATCCATGGGATCAAAAGCAGCTTGAGGGTGGTGCCTTCTTAGCTGTGTGCACTCCCTTCTGCCCTGCTCATGGGGTGCATGATCCCACAGCACAGCCAGGGATGCTTGGAGCAGCCACTGCCCTGTGCCCTGCCTGTCCTGATGCTTTCCCTGGGATGCCGCTGCAAGGATGCCCACTGTGGGGAGTCCTCTGCCCTGCTGGAAGAAGGGCTAGGAAGGTCTTCCCAGATTTAGAAGGCAAATGATATTGGACTTTCTCACTCTGAGCTCAGCTCCCCAGCAGCACCTCTGGGCTAGCTCCTCCAGCACCCCTCTCCTTCCAGGCATGTGGATGAGCTTTTGTCAGTGCAATCTGATGCAGTGCCATCTGCTGAGTCTGCACAAAACCAACTTAAAATAATAATAACTGTGAGGTTGGCCCTGCCTGCGAGACTAAAGAGTTGGGTTTGGATACTGCGCTGTGATTGTCACTGCTGGGCACAGTGGCAGAACCACATCTGATGAGGTGTCACATCCTTGCCCTGGCTGAGGATGTGGCAAGCCTATCAGTGGCTTGTGCAGCTCCTGCCTGAGGGCTTTGGTGGTGAAGATTACACCTTATGGAATGAGACTGGTCCTTCCTTTCCAATGATTTTATGTGCTGGGATCTGTGCAACCACCTCTGAGTTGGAGAAAGAAAAACCTCTTTTTCCATCCTTTTCACCCTTCTTCCCTGGGCAGTCCCTCTAGAAGCAAGCTCCAGTTAGTCACAGCCCCTTCAATGGAGTGATGGACATGAGAACTTGATGACCCAGCAGGTCCCAGTATTGGGTCTGAGAACGGTCTGTGACAGTTCCACCCAGCTGGAGGGTGGGCATGGCAATGTCCCCATATGCCTGTCAGCATGATTTCCGTTCAACCACAGTTGCTTGTATCTGGGTTGTTTTTTGATCCTTCTCAGCTTTGAGTGGATGTTTCAAGTGGTTCTGCCATGCTGGAGGTTCAGACAGTGCTCCTGGGTCAGTGGGGGCAGGTGATGGTTCCTGATGGTGACTGTCAGCTCCTCTGGCTCTGCCTGAGATGCACAAATCCAGGTGCAGGACTTTGATATCCTATTGCCTCAATGGATAAGTGGAGATTGGGAAGGTGCTGAGCCCCATTTCCTCTCCCAAAGGCAGCTGAGGATGCTCTGTGCACAGTTCTGGGTTGTCTGTTGATATGTGGCAGCAGAAGCAGCCCCCTCTTTCCCCCTCCCAAAATACTGAGATAAGAGCATTGAGTGCAATTTCAGAGTGGACATTATGTTGAGTAACGCTGTGTGAACACACTGCTGGTCAGTCACTGTTCATGAAACTCCCCACCAGCAGCTGGATTATGCTTTCTTTGAATTAAAGACTTGAGAAGTTCCAAGTGGAAGGTGTTGCCATTTCTCCTCACCTGTCATTGTGGCTGGTGCCAGACAGTACCAAGCGACTTGAAAGTGTAAGAAAAGCTTGGATTTGTTGTTCTCGAGCCTCCTGACCTTGGAGCACGTCTCTCCATTTAGGCTGTTGTCTGTTGTCCTTGCTCTTGAGCTCACCCTGTGAGGTGCTGGGTGCCTGTGGCTGCGAGCAAAGCCAGTGACCACAAAGGCTGTGGAACATGGTCCAGGGTCTCTGCTTTCTGCTGCTGCTCTGCACAGAGCAGGGTGCTGGCAGCTCTGCTGAGGACGGACACACTCAACATACAAGGAAGGGGCCGGGGGCTGGGGCTGCCTCTGCAGCTATTCTGTCCATTCTTCTCCATTGTCAGGGTCATCAGAAAGACAGGAAGCATTTTTGGAAAGCGGCTGATGGGTCTCCAGAGGGCCATTGTCAATCACAATTATTTGTTTTGTACTTAATTGTTTTCTGAGGCTTTGGCATCAGTGCGGCACTCAGCGGGTCCTGGCTCCCGGCTCCCTCCCAGCAGTGTGACCCCACTGCAGCGCATGGAAGGTGAAAGCAAACAAAAGGAGCCTCTCCACACGGCCTTGCTGGCAGAAACACAGATTGTTCCCGAGCATGTGGCTCTGCCCAGAATCTCAGGTGCTCATTTTCCTGGAGCAGAGTCTGTCCCACAGCACTCAGGTACCACTGATGGCTTCACAAGCTGAGTTCCAGTACCACAACTTTCCTGTTGCTTCCATCCTTGCTTGTTTCCATCCTCTGAAGGGTCCTACCTGTTCCTACATCAGGATGCCTCTACGTCCTAGGAAGGGTACTCCTGGTGGCTTGTGTGTGAGCTTCAGCAATCACAGAGGAGCTGTGACCCCTGGCAGCACACTGTATTTAGAGGTGATGGATATTAGATGGAATGAGTGGAATGAAAGGGCCAGGAGCACCAGGAGTGGAGCACTGCTCAGGCATCAGTGTGACACAGGGGCAATGCAGGAGGAGAGCCTGCCCTCATTCTGGGTTTGGGAATGTCAGTACCTGGTATGGCACAGGGCTGAGCTGTCTGGGGAGCCACCTCCCCATCAGACTCATTGGCAGTGTGGGGCGAGTGGTTCCCGTTGCACCCATCCCTGGCGTGTCTCTTGGAGTTGGCTGCTTGATATCCCTTCTTCCTAGGTGGCCCTGGCTTTTGGGGGACTCCTCAACACCACGTCGTGGCTTCACCCCAGGCTGTGCCTCTGTTTCCCAAATGAAAACTCCTGGGTTTCATGTTCCTACTGGGTGAGAGTGCAGTGGGATGGCTATGCCATCCTTGAGGAAGCAAGGTCAAGGGCAAGTTTCAGCAGGATGGCTGCTACCTCACAATATGCCAGAGGAAAAAGCCATGCTGGATAGGGGTGTTGGACTGGTTCCTGGTGTAAAGACCAGCCTTGGGAAGGTGGATGCAAGGAATGGGCCATGGTTCATGGGAGGACTAAACAAGGTGTGTGGGGAAGGATGGATGAGTGGGTGTAACAGCTGCTGGAAGCCTATGCCTGTGAGGTGAGAGCTGAATCCCACAGGGCTTTGGTTGCCCTCTTGAAGCCTCTTGTACTGCCTTCCTGGCCTCCCTTTTAGGACAGCTGGGTGTTCCTGACTCATTCCCCTGTCAGAGCTGAACCCACATGGTCCCTGGCAGCAGCAGCTCTGTTGCCCTGCCCACCCCAGACATTTATCCTGGCCAGGCTGAGTGGCCATGCCAGAGCCAGCTTTTTCCTGTGTGGAGGAGAGCGAGGCTGCTGGAATGGGCAAATTTGCCAGCTGAGGCTGCTCGAACATGATCAGAAGTGACAGAGCAGCGACAAAGTACCTGGTTGAAGGGATTTATTGTTGCCCTTGGAGTGAGGGAGAGGAAGGTGGCTATGAGAGTGAGGACAGCAGTGCTTTCCCACAACGGTGGCTTGGAGCAGTGTGTAGGTCGGCTTCATCCCTGTCTTCTTCCTGAGCTGCTTCTCCTCTCCTCAGGAGCTTCTTTGCTTTGTGTCATGGGGTTACATGACAGCTTCTGAGCCAAAACATTCCCTGGGGTGCCAGGGGAGAGGTGCTGAGCAGGAAGGGCACTGCTTGGGGGTTGGTGTCACTTCTGTCCCCTTGGGTCTTAGAGGGATGCAAGATGACCACATATGACATGAGCTGTCATGAAGCCATGGTGGAACATGTCCATGTCACCTCAGGCCACCGATTTGGCCAAATCATATTATTTCTGCTTTTCAGATCACCACTAAAGACCTTGCAAACCCTGATTTGTCTTCAAGGCTCAGGGTCAGCCCACTCCCTTTCATCCCCTGCAGCTCTCAATCTTCCCAGAGGCTCCCCGCTGACCCACTGCCCTGCCGAGGTCCTGTCAGGTGGGACAGCATCTCCCACCTTTCTGCCACCCACTCAGTGGCTGCTGTCCCCTTCAGCAAGCACCTCACTGCAGTGTGCAGAACATCCTTTTTAACTTAGAGTAAATGTAGTTTTCATGTCGAGGTGCTCCCTGATGCTGCAGCAAAGGCAGAGTGTGTTAGTGGGCAGTGGTTGTTTCCTCCTTTCCATGGCAGGGGTCACCTGGCATCGCCTGGGGAGGGGCCAAGGGCTCACTTTGTGCCAGCTACCAAAGGGGTTGCCAAGGTGGGAGGGTGTAGGCTCAGGTTCCTATCCCAGATAAAGCCAATATGCCATCCAGGTGCGATGAAGCAGTGGGTGCACTGTGTCTGTGGATCTTTTCTGGCTACCCCTTATCCTGCTACCACTGCTCGATCCTCTCGGAACAGCCGTCACTCAGCCGGCAGGACCGTGGGATGATGCTGCTCAGGAGGCAGAGGACTGCCATTTACAAGCAGTTCTGCTGGCAGCTGCCCAGGCTGGGAAGAAAAACAGCACAGAAAAAGGATTTAAGGGTGTTTGGAAGGAAAGTTCCCTCCTTGGTGAATCTCCTTCAGGAGATCAGTGGCTGTGACACAGCTGGAGGAGAACAAGCAGCCCAGCCATTGGCATCCTGGCTGCTGGAGCTGTAGGAGGCTGGAAATGCCTGTGGAAGCCCAAGACAGCCTCATGCCAGCAGCTGAGGATGGAGCTGCACCAGCAGGAGACAGTGTGGAGAAGAGGGTTCTCCTCTCCCACTTAGGATGCTGATGACTGCAGAGAGGCTCCCATTTGCCACTTCCCAGCCCTGTTGGTGGCAAGCCTCAGTCCTTCATGAGTGCTGCTGCTGAGCAGGGCTCCTCCTGGTTTCCCTCCTGGTGTGGGGCATGGTCTTCAGCAGGGGTGTTCAGTCCAGCATGGATGGAGGTGCTGGGAAATGACAGAGTCTGGCACTCACTTCACTGATAGAAGGCAGACAGGGAGGAGATGGAGTAGGGAGGGCCATGATCAAAGAGCCTGCCCAGTGTTTGCTATGTATCATAATTAACGATGTGGATCTGTGATGTCATAATTAAGCATGTGGATCTGTGATGTCATAATTAACAATGATTAATGTTTAACAGGAGGGGTTTATCTCCTGGCTGGTTGCTCTGGCAACAGCACCGAGCTGCTGGTCTCTATCTGACACGTTCCTCTCCTTGTCGACTCCTTAATTGTATTGTCGATCGAGCTAATGAGGCAGGGATCTGGGGAGGCGCAGGTGGGCCAAGGGGTCCACCTGGGCAGGCAGGGGCAGCCCCTGGGGGCCTGGTCATGAAATGGGATATGGCTGGGAGCCAGGTCATCTGGAGAAGCACAGAATAAGCTGGGAAGGCTTCCCCTATCCACTGGCATCCTGAGACCTGGCTGCTGCTCCCCTGCCTATCTTCACACTGCTGCCAGAACTGCTGGCTGTGGGGGAGCCTTGGGAGTGGGAGCAGGCTGTCAGGTGCTGAAGGCACTAGGATGCCCTGGGATGAGGCTGGACATACATACCTGCTTCTGACAGCAGAACATCTGAGGATTTGCCATCATCCCCTTGGGTGCTTATACAATGCTGCAGCTCCGCATCACCCTCACAGCACAGTGTCCTTCCTGCTCTTTGTCTCATTCCTGGTGCCATGCAGAGGGATGCATTCTCCCTAAGGAAGGACTTGTCAGGTCCTGGTGTGTGCATGGGTATCAGCTGTGAGGCCAGGGTGTGGCCAGGAGCTCAGAGTATGGCTGGAAGCTGGTAATTGGTTGTGCTGACTTGGGAATTCCCAGTTTCAGGGAGCAGTTTGAACTCAGCCCATTCTTGACCTGGTCACATCTCAAAGGCATAGGAGGTGACAAGAGGTAGGAACTGGTCACCACTGTGGCCTGATATCTCAAAGGCTTCTTGTGGCTTCAAAGGCTGTGGCACCCCATCCCCATTGTCTCCTTCCCACAGCATTCACTCTTTCCCATTCTCTCTCCATCCCAGGGGTCGACACCATGAGTGAGACAAGCTCCATCAGCATGGAGGCCACAACTGACAGCAGAGACACCTCAGTGGCCACCTCCATCCTGCTGCCCTTCCCAGCCAGCCGTGGCCGGGAGGAGGCAGACAACCGCAGCGAGCACAGCTACAGCGAGTCGGGAGCCAGCGGCTCCTCCTTCGAGGAGCTGGACCTGGAGGTGGCAGGGGATGGGGAGGGAGCCCCAGGCCTGCTGCCTGATGCAGGCTACACGGGCAACCAGGAGGTCACAGACAAGTGGACCAAGGAGCCCATCGCTGCTGAGAAAGGAGAGGAATAAAGAGAGACCTGGGTGCCTCACCTCCCACTGGGGTCTGAGTTACTGGGAACCAGTTGCCTTTCCCACCTCCTTCCTCTTCCAGCCAAGAGATTTTGGTCGCTGATTCCCCCCAGGACCTGCCCTCCCTCTGCAGAAAGGGTGTTTGACCATTTTTGGGGGTGCTGGGAGGTGGGGGGGATTTCTGTGGTGCTTGGTGGCGCAGGGTTAGGTGCAGGTAAATGCAAATGCATTTGCCATTCGTGTGTGTCCAGGCACGTCATAGATTCCTTGCAGGTGTCTGGGGGATGGTGGTGGATGTCAGAGATGTCTCCCCTCGTCTCTGCTGGTGCCCCTCTCACCCACAGCTTCTCTCTGCTGCACCACCACGTTTTCTAGCACCAAAGAGCTGTGAGTTGGGTCAGTTGGGCTTGTTCTCCTTTTCTCTTCCCCTTGCTGAACAATGGAAACATCCTGTGTAAATGTGGTCCTCCTGGCACTGCCACGGGCGCTTCGGGGTCTGTAATAAATTGGATGCTTTTCCTCACTGGTGGCTGGTGCATTGCTCACTTGTCCTTTGGCCAATTGTGCCACCCTGCCCAATGGTGGGGAGAGTGCTGTGGATGGGAGCTTCCCCCATGGCCCTCAGCTGAGCCAAAGAGTTGCCCAGAGGCTCTGCATCGCTGCTGCTCAGACTTTCTCGCTGCCTGGGCAGCCCAGCAGGGCACAGGGTCTGTCCCCAGATTGTGCAAGCTGCAGAAGTGGGGAAGGAAGAGTTCCAGCTGCTGTGCTGAGCTGGGCAGAGCTGGAGGGGGGTGGCATCCCCACTCCTCTTGAGGACCTGTGGAGAGTAAAACCGGTATAAAGCGAGGTATAAAGCTGCTGCTGGACCTCCTCCTGTGGCAGCGACACCAGACTGCTTGCACTGCGCCTTCCTGACATCCTGTCTGTCTGTCCTGCTGCTGTGAAATGCAGGCAGGGAGGGCTGCCTGTGCCAATCCTGTTCCCTGCCTTTCAGTTTTGGACAAGGGAGCAGCCTGGACATCATGGCCATGGTGCCATGGAGCAATGCCAGGTGCCAGAGCACCTGCCGAGTGCCCTTGGTGCCTCCAGTAGCCCAGGGACTACTTCCTGGTAGTAAAACATGGCAGCCCAAAACTGGGACTTGGGATGGGGGTGCCAGGGGCTGGGGAGATCTATCTGTCTCTCCATGGTGGGAATGTGTCCTCCCTGGCTTGGAAAGGTCATGATTAGTCCTCAGCCAGTGATTGACATGAGATTGTTCATAAATATTTTGTGCTCTGAGTGATAAAATATTAAACTCCTCCAGCCCACATGGAAAAATATTGCTCTTCCCGGTGTTTATCTTTGTTGCTAGTTATTACAAACCTGCCAAGCCCCCTGAAATATTTATGCTTGGCTGAGGCTCCCGGGGATTTGGAGCCAGGCAGTGGATGCTAACAGTGCTTGTCCCCTAACCCCACTGAAGCTGGGCACCAGGGGGCTTTGCCATCATTCTCCTGCCATCGACAGGGCTGAAGCAGCAGCCAGGACGCTGCAGGGGTGTGTGTGAAGCTGGAGCCAGGACCCATCTGCTGGGGGGAAGCAGGACCACAGCAGTGCCAGCATCCCTTGGCGCAACACACCTCCAGTCCTCCTCAGCTCTGTCCACCCCAGCCCGCAGCAGCGATCTCCCCCAACCCAGGCACCCTCCTTTCCCCACTGTCCCACTCTGTCTGTGCCAACAGTCTTGAAAAGAGAGGGGACAGTGGGATCCGGGGTCCTGCTGCTCTGGGACTCCAGGGGAACCCCGCCACAGTTGAGTTATCCCTCCCCAAACCAGGATTGCTGGGGGGAAGAGACTCCAGCAGAGTGTGTCTGACTCACTGCAGTGCCCTTAACCTACAGCCTGGCAGCAACTGGCAGGGAGGAAACTGAGTCACACGGTGGGGAGGTGGTTACTCGGGGCAGTGCCCCAGAGGCACCCTTGTCCCCTGTGTCATCCCCTGTCCCATTCTTGTCTCCGAGTTATGGAGCTCAGGGGTTGCAATGCCGCAGCGTCCTCAGCAGCCAAATGGCTCTAGGAAGAGTTTGGGCAATTGGTGGAGATCTGGAACACAACCCTGCAGGTAGCCTCCGTTTTTGTATGGTCCAGGGCCTTCCCCAGCTTGGTGCTTGGGCTGCCGGTGAGTGCTGGCGCTATGGGGAGTGCAGGTGGGCAGTGAGGTAATGTTAGGCTCCTGAACTCCTCCCGAGGACTTGGGGAGCAGTGGGCAGGCCAGGCAAGGGGGGAACAAGCCCTGGGGCACCAGTTTGTGGCTGTGGAGCTTGATTTGGGGCTGGGACCCCTCTCACTGGGCTGGGAATGAGATGGGGGCTCTGGGGCCAGGGGAGCAGGTGTTGAGCAGGTCCTGCCTGCTCTGGCTGTGTCCTGCTTCTGCCCAGCCTGCATCTGACCATTCCTTGCTTGCATCTAGCCATGCCTTCTCTGTTCCAGCCGGGATCTGGCTGTGTCCCGCCTTCTCTGGACATGTCCTGCTTGCATCCTGCCGATGCTCTGGCTCAGTCTGGCCATTCCTTGCCTGGATCTGGCTGTATCTTGCCTGTGTTCTACCTTCTCTGTCCATGTCCTGCCCGTTTCTGCCTTCTCTGCCCGCGACCTGCCCATGCCTGTCTTGCACCTTGCCATCGGCCCCGGGCTTTGCCCCAGTCCCGGCAGTGCCCTGCCCGGCTCAGCCGTGCCGGAGCGAGCGGGGGGCAGTCGGGGCGGCCGCGGGGGTGCTGCTGCCCGCCGGGCCGGGCCGGACCGGGGCCGGNGTCCGCCGGGCCCAGGTAAGGGCTGCGGTCCCAGCCCGGCTCTCCCATCGCCATGACCTCGGTTCGCGCCGTGCCCCGGCGGCGCGTCGCTGTCTCCGGAGCCCCGGTGCCGGCGACTGAGCGGCGCGGAGACCAACGATCCCCCGCAGCCGTCGGGGCCAAGCCACGGCGGGGTTCGGAGACCAGTGTCCGGTGCCGGGGCTCCCGGAGCTGCTGGGACGAGAGCAGAGCACGGGCACGGGCACCGGCACAGGAGGGGCCGGGGATGCGGGCGGTCAGGGTGGCACCGGCGCTGCTCCCGCCGCTCCCACCTGCCCGGCGCAAGGCGCGGGGCTTCGGGAGAACGGCTTGGGGCTTTCTCATACCCTCGGTGGTCCGGCAGCCCCGAGTCCCGCAGTGGGCATTCAGCGGGACCCGCTGCCGCAGCCCTCGTCCGGGGTTGCCCGCCGGGACCGGAGCAGGGAAGCGGGGTCACCGCCCGGCCCGGCGAGGACAGACCCTCGCCCCTGTTGTTCCCCCGGGTCTCCCGTCCGGGTATCCCGGCCGGGGAGAACCGGGGCTTTGAGGAGGCCGGGGCAGCTGCATGTCGGGGTGCGTTCGGGGTGGCCGCGGGAGCGCCGGGGGAGCTCCCTGGGGAGCTGCCTCAGCGCTGCGGAGCGGCGAGGCTGGCAGCCCTTGTTGGGGGGAGAGGTGGGGGCTCCTGGCAGAGCTCGGTGGCGGTGGGACCTCTGGGACCTCTGCGGGAGGTGACACTGCCCCTGCGCCCCCGCAGCAGTGCCGCTCTCTCACATGCCCCGGGTGTCACACACCCCCAGTGATGCTGGTAGCGGAGGGGTCAGGGCTGGCAGGGCGTGGGAAGCGCTCCGGACACGTAGGAGTCACGGCCCCTTCTCACCCACCCCACTCCCGGTGCGTCCGGGAGGAGAGGCTGCCCCAGCCGGCAGGAGCTTCCCGCCGTACCGTGGCCGTCGTGCTGGACTTGGCTCTGCCCTACCGGTGCTTCACTTCTCCAGATGTTCTCCAGAGGTTCCCCACGGTCTGCCATCCCCCCGGCATTAAACCAGTCCAGCTAAGCGGCTGAGGGAATGGCGGCAGCCCCGCTCACGGTCCATCGCGGCTCGTTGCCCGCTGGGTGATGGTTTGCCCTTCAGAGGAGCTTGGCCTGAAGGTGCCTTTCATCTGGTGGGCCCTGTCAGCTGCCCCAAAAGACCTCGGGACCACAGGGACCCGAGTTCTCAGTGCCACCGGACCCCTGTGCCAGGCTCAGCCTGCTGCTGATGGGCTCCATCAATAATCCATGTGCCTGTGGCCTCTTTCCTGCTTGAGGAAACCCCGGGTCCCTTAGAAGCATTTATTCCTGAAATAAAGCAGGGACCCTTCCTTCTCTCGTCTCCAAAGCCCTTCACACTGGGGGTCAGGTAGGAGATGCCCTGAGACAGACAGGGGTGCAGCAGCAGAAGGCAGTGCCTGAGAACAGGCACTTAGGAGCAAGGAGGAAGAGGAGGAGGTCTGCATGTGTCACCCCACCCCATCACACCCTGTGCCACGCTGCTGCCCACATCCCCCTGGGCATCACTGCCAGCTCTGGCTGCTTGCTGGAGGGCTTCTCCAGCACAATCATCACCTGTCTGAGAGCAGCATGGGGGCAACAAGGGGTTCCCTCCTCTTGCTCTGGGAGAGTAGCCTCAGTATGGGCTGCAGGGAACTGCAGGAGGACCAGCACTCTGGCATCCCCCTCCCACCCTCTGTGCCCCCACAAGAACTGCTGGGCTGTGGAAGAGGCCATGGTCCTGCCACAGCATCAGCAGCTTCCCATTACAGAGCAGCCTGAGGCTTCTGGACTGCCAAGGGGTCTCCTTCTCCCATGGCTCCTTAAGTGCCAGCCCCATGGGATTTCAGCAGTCAGCTTCAAATGGGAAACAAATCTCTCCTACGATTTGGGAAAAGACAACCAATCTCAGAGGGGACTGCATCTTCTGCCAAAACAAGGCCTGCCTGCTGCAAAAGCCTTTGATTCCCCCGCGCCTCCGTGCTTTCTGCAGAGGGAGTCAGCAAACCTGGCTCTTACTTTTACTGAAATCTCTGAATTTAGTATACAGGGAAGGAAGGGGCGGTGGTGAGAGAACAGACTCTGAAGCACCGTGACTGCCAGAACCCTGTGCAATCCTGCATGAGGGTGAAGCCAGTGGCAAGTCCCTGCTCCAGCCCTGATGCCACGGATAGCAGCAGGATGGGTGGGCTCCATGGCTATGGGATGGAGATTAAAATACTGTGGGCACTGGGTGCTGTGGGCACGGTGGGCTCATGGCAGGCTGCTTTTGGCAGTGCTCTTGGCTGGAGGTTGGGATCTGTCACCACCCCTGATGCTGCTGTGTGGGTCGGGGGCTCAGCTTGGAGCCGGCCTCGGATCTATCTGCCCTGCCCAGCCCAACCTCCCAGGTGACATCCATGGCTCTTTCGCCCTCCATGAAATTTTAGGGGTGTCAAGCTGTTCCCCTGCAGGCTGTCAGAGGGGCCAGCTCGGTGCCCGTCCCTATGCCAGTGTGCCCCTGGGAGTGCTGTGGGGACACTGGTCCTGTGCCCTTCCTTGTGCCCTGGGAGCTGTGCCACTTGTGTGTGTCCTGGGAGTTCTGGGTCACTGTGGGAGATACTGCACCTGCTCACCTTGCCTTTCTGCAGGGGACTTCTTCCTAAGGGCATCCCGGGTGGGGGGCACAGGCAGGCGCCTCCTGCTCTCCCCTGCAACACTGACTGCCTCTGTCCCTGCCATGCCTTGCATCCCACAGACCCAGCGGCTTTTCCCTTTGCTTTTCCAGGTGCTGAGGGCTCTGCTGGGGTGGCACAACCTCTCTCCCACCGACACCAC
The DNA here is from genome assembly GCA_013399455.1 of Anthoscopus minutus. Taxonomy (NCBI): domain Eukaryota; kingdom Metazoa; phylum Chordata; class Aves; order Passeriformes; family Paridae; genus Anthoscopus; species Anthoscopus minutus. Next base: position 99,728 of record VWYI01015690.1, read on the forward strand.
GCCGTGCCACCCTCTACCACCCAATGCCTGGGGACTGCCCGCCCTCACCTTGACGGGTGGAAGCGGGTGACACGGGGTGGTGTGGGTCCCCCAGGCAGCACCAGTACACCCCATGGCGGTCCCCTTGGCCGCCTGGCTGGGGCTGATGCACCTGGCCACCTGTCTGGCTGCTGGGCACGGCATGGCTGGTAAGAAGGAGATCAGCGTGGATGGGGACCTGGTTATCGGGGGCCTCTTCCCCGTCCATGAGAAAGGAGTGGGGAGTGAAGACTGCGGCAAGATCAACGAACACCGGGGCATCCAGCGCCTGGAGGCCATGCTCTTCGCTCTGGACGAGATCAACAAGGACGGGAGCATCCTGCCAGGGGTGAAGCTGGGTGCTCACATCCTCGACACCTGCTCCAAGGACACCTATGCCCTAGAGCAGTCCCTTGACTTCGTCCGTGCCTCCCTTACCAGGGTGGACGGTTCCGAGCACATCTGCCCTGATGGCTCCTACGCCGTCCACGATGATGTTCCCACTGCCATCACCGGTGTCATCGGGGGCTCCTACAGCGACGTTTCCATCCAGGTACCTCCCAGGCAGGAGGGGCTCAGATGGGGCCAGGGATTTGCCTGAAGTGGGGGAAGGGGATAAAACTTTGGCAGCAGTGCAGTGATGCCACTGCCAGTGTGGCACAGGGAAGCTCACTCGTCCCTCATGGTGATGCCCTGCCCTTTTCTCTAGTGGGGATGGAATATGCCAGGCAGGCACCTCATCTCTCTGTGACTGTGGGGGATGTTCCCAGGATCCCTTTGGGGGCTCTGGGAGTCCCTCGACACTCCATGGGCTGTAGGAGCCAAGCCTCACATGGGGACAGGTGTTTATTTCTCTCCTGGAGTCAAGGTGGCATGTGCAGCTCCTGAGCCCAGCTTACATCTGTATTGTGCCAGGCAGAGCAGACCAATGTGAGGGGACACTGTCCCCCTCGTCTCCCAAACAGCAGCCTGTGAGGTGCTGCAAGGGACATGCACCTGTGAGAGGCTCAGCCATAGGGCTGCCTGGCTAAGGCAGGGTGAGCTCAGAGGACAAGTGCCCCCATGTCCCCAGGGATCCCACAGGAACAGGCACCTCAAACTTCAGACCTGGCTGTGACCCTGGGTGGGATGCATCTCAGACCCCAAAACCACAGCTCTGTGGACTCAAAGGCTGGTTTCAGCAGGGAGAACAGCTTCTCCTGAGGATGCAGGCAGCCAGCAGGATCAGCTGAGTCACAGGGGTGGCAGGTGGGCCACATGCTTGCTGAGATTTAATGGGTCTCCAGCATGTGTCAGACTGTGTGTCCTGGTCCCTGGGGTCCCTGCATCCCACAGCTAGAAGAAGCTGGGACTCCATGATGGAGGCAGCACCCCAGCCCACCCAGGCACTTGTCCCTTCCCTTGCTGAGAACCCAGCATGTCCCCATGTCCCAACCCCAGGCAGGGAGGTGTCAGCAGGGGCAGAATGGGGGCCAGCTGGGGAGCTCAAGGGGCACTGTGGGGTATGGTAGGCTGACAGCTCCTATGCATGGTGAAGACAGGCAGCAGCCTCACTGCACTCTGGGATATTCTTGCTATTAGGGGAATTTATCATTAAGATCATTTGTCCACCTTAATTAAGCCACATCTCCTGCCTGGGGAGCAGCGAGATGCGGGCAGGCTTGGCAGCCCCGCTGGCCCACCTGAGGCCCCCTTACTGCCCCCAGAGCCTGGGTTTTAACAGCCTCATTAGTGGGGTTTTTGCCCTTTGAAGCTAATGAGGGATTCTGCTGAGTGGCTGGAAGGTGCCAGTCCCACTGAGCTCCCCATGCAGGATGCGCCAGTCCCCTGACCCAGCTCTGCAGCATCCCCCAACCTGGTCGGGAGGACTCTGCCCTGGCTCCCAGCCCCTAGAATCCTTGCCCCCTGTGCAGTAGGGCTCTCAGGCATCCTGGCTTTCATCTTGCCATTGAGCATCTCCCATAGGTCACCTATTCAGACTTTCTGCTTTTGTCGCCTCCCCAGCCCCAAATTTCTGAGGGAAGCACTTGAAATACTCAAAAAAAAAAAAAAAAAAAGAGGATAAATGAACATTTCTGAGGGCTCAGGTACTCTGTGAATGTGCCACCCATTCTTCTCCAGTCACTCATCAGATCAGGAAGCTCTGGGTTGGGATGGGTTGCTCATGAGCCCAGTGGTTTGCTTGGGAGCATCGTGCAACACTGGGTGTCAGGCTAGGATCTCCCCATAGGAATGTCCCTTGCTGGCCACCACTCACCTCTCCCCTTTCATGCAGGTGGCCAACCTGCTGCGGCTCTTCCAGATCCCACAGATCAGCTATGCCTCCACCAGTGCCAAGCTCAGTGACAAGTCCCGCTATGACTACTTCGCCCGCACTGTCCCACCAGACTTCTACCAAGCCAAAGCCATGGCAGAGATCCTACGCTTCTTCAACTGGACCTATGTCTCCACTGTGGCCTCAGAGGGCGACTACGGGGAGACAGGGATCGAGGCCTTTGAGCAAGAAGCCCGCATGCGCAACATCTGCATTGCCACCTCGGAAAAGGTGGGGCGCTCCATGAACAAGAAGACCTACGATGGAGTGGTCCGGGCTCTGCTGCAGAAGCCCAATGCCAGAGTGGTCGTGCTATTCACCCGAAGTGAAGATGCCCGGGAGCTGCTGACAGCTGCCCAGAGAGCCAATGTGTCCTTCATGTGGGTGGCCAGCGATGGGTGGGGAGCCCTGGAGAGTGTGGTGGCTGGGAGTGAAGCAGTGGCAGAGGGAGCCATCACCATCGAACTGGCAGCCTACCCCATTAAGGAGTTTGCTTCTTACTTCCGTAACCTCCACCCCTACAATAACAGCCGGAATCCCTGGTTCCGGGAGTTTTGGGAGCAGAAGTTTAGGTGCAGCTTCCACACGCAGGACTGTAGCTGGTACTCCCTCAAGACAGGCAAGTTCGAGCCAGAGTCCAAGATCACGTTTGTGGTCAATGCAGTCTATGCCATGGCTCACTCTCTTCACAACATGCACCGGACATTGTGCCCCAACTCCACCAAGCTCTGTGATGCCATGAAGCCTGTCAATGGCAAGAGGTTTTACAAGGACTTTATACTCAATGTTAATTTTGATGGTGAGTCCAAAATGGAGATGTGGTTTGGCTGCCAAACTGGAAAGGGATGGGTGGACGATAAGAAAGCAGGAGGCCTAAATTTGACCCCAAACCCTCCAATTTCTCTAGCCTGTCCATGCTCAGGGCTGTCCTGAGGTGCCAGCAGCCCACCATCATCCTTGGAAGGCAATCTAGGCCTTCTGTCCCCAGTGGAAATGTGTGGAGAAGCTGGCCACCAACTCCATCCCGATACAGCTGGGTGGGACCAGCCCCACAAGGGGCCCTGGAGAACATGAGTCCTTGCAAGAATCACGATTTATTCACATTTCAGGGATTAAACTGGAGAGGTACCCTTGATCAGGAACCCCTGTAGTTTGGAGTGAATTAGAAGCATGTCCTGTGTGACTTGGGCTGAGGGTGTCTTGGCTACCAGGAGTCACTGAGAGCCATGGAGGCTGCACAAACCCCCTCTGCCCCTGCAGAGCTGGCTGGGGCTGACAGGCTCTCAGGCAGGTGGGTATCTCTCCACCTTTGCTTTCCTGCTCCTAACACGTGTATAGGCAGCGAGGATGGGAGTGAAGGCAGGAAACAGGTTGGACATTTACCTTCGGCCATGGTGGGACGTGACCCTTTGGATGAGCCCTGCCTCAAGGCCTGGCATGAGTGTTCTCCTGCCCTAAGGCAGTGATTGTCTCCCCTTCTCCTCTCTGCAGCTCCATTCAGGCCAGCAGACACTGAGAGCATCGTTCGATTTGACCGCTACGGCGATGGGATTGGGCGCTACAACATCTTCAACTACCACTACGTGGACGGGCGCTATCGGTACCAGAAAGTCGGCTACTGGGCAGAGGGGCTTATCCTCGACACCAGCCTCATCCCCTGGGCTGAGACCTCCACTCCTGTGTCCCAGTGCAGCGACCCCTGCAAGAAGAACGAGATCAAGAGCATGCAGCCCGGAGACATTTGCTGCTGGATCTGCATCCCCTGCCAGCCCTACGAGTACCTGCTGGATGAGTTCACCTGCATGGACTGTGGTCTTGGTTACTGGCCCAACGAGACCCTGAATGGCTGCTACGAGCTGCCCCAAGAGTACATCCGCTGGAAAGATGTCTGGGCCATTGGTCCTGTCACTATCTCTTGCCTGGGTTTTATCTCCACCCTCTTTGTTATCGGGGTCTTCGTGAAGAACAATGACACTCCCATAGTGAAGGCCTCTGGACGAGAGCTGTGCTACATTCTGCTGACCGGGGTCCTCATGTGCTACAGCATGACCTTCATCTTCATCGCAAAGCCCTCCACCGGGGTGTGCACGCTGCGGCGCCTGGGGCTGGGCACGTCCTTTGCCGTCTGCTACTCGGCCCTCTTGACCAAGACAAATCGCATCGCCAGGATCTTCAGTGGGGTGAAGGAGGGGGTCCAGCGCCCCCGTTTCATAAGCCCAACGTCACAGGTGGTCATCTGCATGGCCCTCATCTCTTGCCAGCTGATCATCGTCATCATCTGGCTGCTGGTGGAGACCCCTGGCACAGGCAAGGAAACTGAGCCTGACAAGAGGTATATTGTCACCCTCAAGTGCAACAACCGTGACTCCAACATGCTCATTTCACTCACCTATAATGTCCTCTTGATTGTCCTCTGCACGGTCTACGCCTTCAAGACACGGAAATGTCCCGAAAACTTCAACGAGGCCAAGTTCATTGGGTTCACCATGTACACGACCTGCATCATCTGGCTGGCCTTCCTGCCCATCTTCTACGTGACCTCCAGCGACTACCGTGTAAGAGCTGGAGCTCTGAGGGGGCTCTCACAGGGCTTGATCTAAGTGGTCTAAGAAATCTGGGCCATGCAGTGTCCATGATTAGGAGATGTGTGGGCTTGGGGAAGGGTCTTCATCTACACACCTGGTGATGGTCACCTCTGCGCCGGGTAATTCAGGACCAGGTGAAGGGTCCTGGAGGGCTGTGGCTGATGGGGCAATGAGTCCTGGAGAGAGGACCTGCCCTCCTCCCTCTTTTGCTAGGATGAGGATGGAAAATGGCTCTGGGACCTCTAGAGATCCCCCATAGCCAGACCATTGAGTCATCCTTTAGCCTGGTGACACAAAAGCATGAGACAGGCCCTGGCTGATCCAGACATCACACCCCCAGGCATGAATACCAGCCCTAGGGCCAGCCTGGTCCCTGGGCTGCCAAGCAGTGCCAGCAACTGGGTAGCACAGGGTGCATCCTGCGGCACTTCAAGACCCCTGGCAGAGACAACCAAACACATTTTTGATGGGTCTTGAGGAGTTGGTGGGGGCAGCTGCAGTCAGGGGCTTCCAGAGAGAACCTGCACCTCCAGAGAGAGTGGGCACCAGGATGGGGAAGTGCAGGCTCCAGCCCAGGCAGTGCCACAAAGCAGCAATTGCACAAAGCAGGGGCTGCTGCTTAGGGTCTACGTGCTTTGTTGGGGCAACCTGTCTCCATCAGGGCAGTGTCCCTACTCCACCCACGGGTCTCCTGCAGGACCACCCTGACAGAGAGATGTGGTATGGGGTGGAATGTCCCTGCAGGGTGCAGCCTGCGCCCAGTGGGGCTGGCCAGTGCCACAGTATGGGCTTCATCCTCCCCTGCTTGGGGCAGAGGGCTGATGGGTGGAGCACCTGATGCCCACCCCTGTCTCCAGGTCCAGACCACCACCATGTGCATCTCGGTGAGCCTCAGCGGCACCGTGGTCCTCGGCTGCCTCTTCACCCCCAAGCTCCACATCATACTCTTCCAGCCGCAGAAGAATGTGGCCAGTCACCGCGTGGGCACCGCTCGGTTCAGCGTGGCAGCAGCCAGCTCCAGCCAGTCCCATGGTGAGCACAGTGGGGCTGGGAAAGGGCTGGGGGATAGCGCCCCTTTCCTGGTGGGGAGTGTGTGTGGGCACCCCAGCACAGATTCCTGAAGAAAAGTGGGGTGTGGGGTAGGGCAAAGTGGGATATGGGGGGGAATGGAGGTTGCAGTGTTCCCAGTGGTTCTTCCCTGTCCTCTGTCCCAATGCATCATCTCCCAGGACAGCACAGCTGCCAGAGGGGTACTGCTCCTGGGGAGCCATCATTGCTCTGAGGGATCACTCAGCACAGGGTATTCAGCTGCCCCCAGGTGCCTGTCATGAGGCACTCTCTACTTTAGCTCCGGGAAATATGACCAATCTGGGCACCCAGGTGGACACAGCCATCCTGGGCACGAGTGCCATGCTTGGATGCTTGGGGATGCTGCTTCCAGACCCCACCCCAGCCCTGACTGCTGCCTTCCTGTCCAGGCTCAGCCTCGCCATACGTGCCCACAGTGTGCAATGGCCGTGAGGTGGTGGATTCCACAACGTCATCCTTGTGAAGGACGGGGTTCCAGGCTCTGGTGCTGCCACAGAGCACCGCCACGGCTTCCCCAGGGAGAGCAGAGCCCGCATCATGGCCCACTGAGGGGCCAGGTGCAGCTGGGAGGCTCAGTCCCCGCCCCAGCACGAGCTATACATCCCACATGTCGGGTCATGGTACGTGTCACCCTTCCCTTGCACTGAGCCACGTTACATGCACCCTGTCCTCCGTGCCCTGCACTGAACCATAGTGAACATCCCCACTCCCTGAGCTGAGACACGTCCCCAGCCCTTGCACTGAGCCATGGCACACATCCCTCTGCGTCACCTGAGCCATTGTGCACCAACACCCCCTGCACTGAGCCATGGAGAATGTCCCCCCATCCCTTGCACCGAGCCACAGCGCACATCGCACGGACCTCGCACTGAGCTGTGGCACAAATACCCTCTCCTTCTCCCTTGTTCTGAGCCCTGGTGCAGACCTGCCTGCACTGAGCCCCAGGGCACATCCTCTGCCCTTGCCCCTGGCCCCAGAGCTCAGCCCAACTCCCTCTCCACATTCCACCTGTTCCATCCCTGGCTTTTCGCTTGACCAATGCTGCACCTCCCACTCCCTCGCTGCGGTGCCACACACTGCCCTGCCCCATCGCCTACCCCACCTTCCCAGTGCCATACCTTTCCCATCATCCCCTGTGGCAAGCCTTGGACCATGTCACCCTTTCCCTAATGCTTTGCATTTTCATGTTTTCCTCCTGGTTTTGGCCTCAGGAGAGCCACCGAGCGTGGCTGGGCTGGGCCCAAGCCCCCATTGCTTCCCTCAGTGTGAGTGGCGCTTCTCATCCCCGTTGTGGGAGACAGGGCAGGAGCAGGGGCAGACAAATGCCTGCTGACTCCAGCACCTGCAGAGCCCAAGGGGGTGTTGGAGGCTTAGGGCAAGCACCAGGACCCAGGTATTTGAGCCCAACCAAGTTTTTAAGAGTAGACTTTTTCTGTGAACAAAAGTGTGATTTTTTTTTTTTTGTAATTTATGTAAATAAAGTGGTTTTGGTGTTGTTTTTTTTTACAAAATGGATTGTTCCAGAGCTCAGGTACAGCCAAATCTAAGAGAACAGGGCCAGACCCTCGCAGAGGGCAGAGCCACATCAAGACATGGGTGCTAGCAGAATCAAGGGCCATGTTACAACCCCCACTCACATCCTGCTGACCTCAGGGTGGTGGCTGCACCAAGGATCGGGGGCACAGCTACAGGGACAGAATGTCCTGCTCCAGTGGCTCCAGGGACAGGGGCCTAGGAGCTGCCAGGGGATTCAGGGCTAGAGGCTGTGGTCTTCTGCTTCAGGGGGATGATGCAGATACTGTTTTTGGCTTCTTTGATTCTCCACCACCGTCCAAGCCTGAGGACAAAAGAGATGGGGGGGTCACCCTCCAACAAGACCCACAGGAGGGGGAAGCTGCACCCCCAGGTGGCACCAGGGAGGGGGGACAGTACCGGTGCTCCTGCCCAATGCCAGCCACCAGGAAGTCACCAGCTGCTGAGAACTTGAGGCTGTTGACAAAACCCACCTGGAGGGGACAGGGCAGGGTGAGGGGCTCCCACACGCTTCTCCTGCTGCCCAAGAAGGGGAGCCCCTGCTGAGACACCCTCCAGCCCAGCTCCAGAATTCCCACCCTGCCCATCCATCCATACCAAGGGGATATCAAAGAGGTGCTCCAGCTTCCGAAATCCTTCACCACACTTCCATAGCTTTACATTGCCGCTGTGGGACCCTGGAGCATGGAAAGGAGACTGTCACGCACCCCAGGCCAGGGATGGGAGCAGGACACATTTCCCCCACAGGCTGCCAAAAGCAGCTGCCACACACCTGTGGCCAGGAGGTCAGTGTTGCGCAGGGCAGCCACTGCCAAGATCCAGCACGGCTGCTGCAGGCCCGGGGCACCCTGCTCACCGTGCGCCTGCCGAGCCAGCGCCAGCGGCTTCTTCTTCGTCAGCCCCCATAGGGCTAAAGACCTGCAGGGGACATGAGGGATGAGGGAGCTGAGGGGACACCCTGCCTACCCCAGGCATCATCCTGGCCCTGTGCTCACCCATCATCAGCACCAGACACCATGTGTTCCTCATTGATGAGCTGGATACAGTCGATGGAGCCCCTGTGAAGAGAAGAGGCAACTGCCAAAAGTTACAAGTGTGCTTTGGGATCATGCTTAGGGAACAAGGGCTCACCAGGGCATAAGCAATCCCAGGGTGCTCCTGGTGATGCCTGGCACCCACACCCCACTGCCCCAGCTGGACACAACTGCACGCAGCCCCCTCTTCCATCCCAGACCTACTGGTGCCCAGAAAACACTAGCTGTGATTCCTCAGGGATCTTCCAGAGCCGCACAGTGCCATCCCGTCCCCCTGCTGTCACACAGCACTCCCGGCTCAGGCTGTCCAGCCCTGTGATGATGTCCTGGTGTCCGAACCTGGAAAAGAACATGACAAAGAGCTGTGGTAAGCATGGTCCTCTGACCCCTCACCTCCTCAGAGCTGCTGGTGCAACCTTTGGAAGGATCAGTGGGATTTCCCCAGGCCTTACAGAGTCTCTACGTATGCGTTCTCTGCCACATCCCAGACCTTGACACAGCGGTCGTGGGAAGCACTGTACAGCTGGTGTGTGCCCTTTCGGAAGGACAGGCCCTGAGGACAGATGGACAGACACAGCAAAGCAGTGAGGGGTGCTGAGGAGGACACAGCTGCATGGCTCCACAGGCATCGTGCCCAATGCCTCCAACTCACCGAGACAGCATCACGGTGCCCTGTGAAGATGTGCAGGCGCTTGCAGGTGGCTGCATCCCAGATCATGATCAGCTTGTTCCTGTCTCCCGTAGCCTGGCAGACAGCAGGGGATGCCTGAGACCTGTACCTTGGAGCCCCACAGCCCATCCCTGCCTCTACTCCCACTCCATGGGCTTTGGGTGTCCCAGGGACCCATTCTTGACCCAACAGGGGGTAGGGGCTGCTTTAACCCAGCAAGGCACATCTGTGCATGAGACTCCATCCCCAAGACCCTGGGAGAACACTCCCTGTGGCCATCTTGCCACCCCTTGTTCCCATACCAGGTACTTGCCGTCTGATGAAATGGCCATGCAAAGGACATGGGATGCGTGCCCCATGTGCCGCTCCTCCGTACCCTTCTTCCCCCCGGGCACCACGCACAGCCTCTTCCCACTGTCCACTTCCCCTGCAGGAAAGTCGTCACAATCAGCTTCTGGGAGCCTCCCACCACACCCAAAAGTGTCAATGAGCCTTCCAAAGAGCCTGGAATTATGCACAGTTCAAGAATAGCCAAGGGCCAAGCCACCTCAGTGGGCCCCTGGGTCCCTGCAGGGTTTGGGAATAACCAGTGATAGCCCCAAGTGAACACTTGCATTTGATCAGGGAGCCGTCCTTGGAAGCAGAAAAAATGAATCTGTCATCAGGAGAGATGACGAGGCAGGTAACAGGCAGCTGGTGTCCACGCAACACACGGATCCTGGCTGGATCTGGAGGCTGTACCTGCAGAAAGAGCAGGATGTGAGCTGGGCTGCCCAGGACCCTACCCCAGGCACGGGAGTACCCCAGCACAGCACTCTGACTTCTCTAGGGTGCCGGCAGCAGGGAAAAGGCTATAGCATGCTGGCTGTGCCTTAGCGTCCCCTAAGCTGGCACTTGCAGTCTGGCACCCCCAGCACTGGGCACTTACATCTTTGGCCACCAGGCGCTGCAGCCGGCCTTTCTGCTCCAACTGGGGAAGAAGGAGGAGGTTCAGCAGAGATGGCCTCAGTCCCTTCCCGTGGGAAGCGGACAGAGCCCGCTGCTGTCAACGGGACTGAGAGGCCACGCTCTCCCCTGCTCACCACGTCTTCCCTCAGCCGGTCGCCGATGAGATCCGCCGGCTCGAATTCCTCCTCCTCCTCTGCCCGCTCCTCCTCTGCGACGAGACAGTGCATGAGGGTCGGGCTCAGTGCCCGGGGCTGCCCCGCGGGGCACTGGCGCCAGGCGGGACTCACCGAGCTGGCGGAGCTCCTCCAGGTACTGCTTGGCTAAGCGCAGCTTCTTCTCCTGCGGCGTCTCCTCCACCTCCTCCTCCGCTGCCTCCCGCCGCCGCCGCCGCTCCAACAACGGGCTGCAGGGACACGCGCGCCTGAGCATCGGCACTGGCACTCTCCAGGTACCGGCACCCCTTCCAGTCCAGGCATCCCCCGGTCCAACATCCCCTCCGATACAGGCATCCCCCGGTCCAACATCCCCTCCGGTACAAGGCATCCCCCGGTCCGGCACCTCTCCGGTACACGCATCTCCCGGTATCATCGCCCCACTACGGTACCGGCACTCCCTAGGCGCAGTCCTTACCTCTCTGTCTCGGAGTCACTAGACACTTCCTCGTCGGCGGGCCGACCGGTCGCCCGCGGTCTCCCATCGGCGCCCGGTGCCTGCGGAACAAAATGAGGGATCGACGAGACGAGACGCGACGGGATAGGCGCACCGAAAGCACCACGGTGGCGACCCTGGCGACGCAGCCCTTGTTCGCCCGTCTCCCTCTCTCCCCCCAGCCTGGCCCGGCCCTTACCGCCGGCCGCGGCCGCC
>VWYI01015690.1:112126-123460 GCA_013399455.1 Anthoscopus minutus
GGTCTGTGCGGGATTTTGGGAGCAGCCGCGAGCCGTGGGGGCAGCGCGGGGCTCGGGGGCGCGGACGGTGCGGACTCCGGCCGCCAGGGGGCGCGGGGCGGGCGGAAGTGACGGCGGTGGCGCCCGGGCACGGTACGGGCGGGAGCGGGCTGGGGCCGGGGAGCGCCCGGGGGACAAGGGCAGGGAGAGGGCCGCGGTGGTGGCCCAGGGATGGGGCAGTGATGGGTTCAGTGATGAGGTCAGTGGTGGGTCAATGATGGATCAATTATTGGTAGGTGGTAGGTCAGTGATGGGTCAATGCTGGGGTCAGTGAGGTTGGTGGGGCGGGCCAGTGAGAGGGTCAGCGATGGGGGTCAGTGATGGGTGAGCAGTGGGGTCACAGGTGGGGTCAATGGCAGGTCAGACGACAGGTCAGTAATGAGTGTTGGGGCTGGGACCTGTGTTCAGGAGGTGGAGCCATGAGGTGGGAGCAGCGATCAGCTGGGTGATGCTGTTTCAGTATCTGTGTGAGTGCTGTGTGGTTTGGAGCAATCGGGGTGCAGGCAGGGTGAGTGCCCTGTGCGGGGGTGCAGCGTGGGAAGCGGGGAGTGCTGTGTGGGGCTCTGACAGACCTGTCATTCACAATGGGGAAGCAGAACCAGGCGCTGTGGTTGGTCATGAGACTGGTCTGCTTCCTGCTGTGCTGGCACCCAGGGCAAAGGAGCCAGCAGCAGCGGGCAGGGTGAGTGTGAGCAGGGTGAGCGTGAGCAGGGTGAGCGTGAGCAGGGTGAGCGTGAGCAGGGTACAGGTGTGAGCAGGATGGGTGCGAGCACATTGCTGGAGCGGTGTGACTGTGGGCAGGGTGAGTGAAAACAGGGTGCAGGGAGAGCACAGGAACGGTGGATGAAGGCATAGTGAGTGTGGGGAGAGTGGGTGGCAGGCAGATGCTGTTGGAGTCCTGATGTGACTTTGCTGGGCAGATGGAAGGAAACCATTACCCACTCAGGAGTGCTGATACGGTCTGGCCTCTGGAGGGGACAGTGCAGGCTGGGCTGTGAGTCAGGAGTCTTGGACCTAGGGGGGTGACCCCACCATGACTCTTGGGGACACCTAGGGTGTGGGAGGGCAGGCTCAGGCTGTCCCCAGCCCCCAGAGGGGAAGTAGGGCAGTTTGCTCAATCCTAGTTCATCAGCTGGTGTGGTGGTTTCTCCTGCCTTCTGCCTGCAACTTCTCTTTCACAAGTGGAACTGCCAGGCTGAGAGGGGGGATCCCATGGCACGCTGTAGGATAGGAATTTTCTGACCCCTCAGAGGCTGTTTGGGAACCCTGACTCTGAGGACATGTGTGATGAGCTAGCTAGTCTGATGGGTGCCAAGGTGGCAGGAGCTGGAGAGGAGGCAAGGCCAGCCCTGTGCCCCCTGCCCCTCAGCTGGTTTGGCAGTGCTAGACCTTTCTGCAGGTCTGATGGCATGATTTCCTGGAGCTGGCACCATGTGTTACTTCCCTGCCATGAATCCGTTGTTTGACCTTGGACCCGCCGAACCTCTATGAACTCATCTGGCTGTGCTGCTGGGGAACTGCGCCTGTACTGGGGCCAGTGGTGGGCTGGGGGGAGCACACGCGTGGTCTGTGCCTTACTGCCTCTAAGCTGTAACCTGCTTGGTTTCCTGTCAGTGAGAAGAATGGGTTCCGTGTCAGAGGAGCTCAGCTTGGTCCCCTTGCACCAGAGGCCGGAGCTGCTGGAAGCCTGTGCCAAGCTGCTGGGCGAGGAGTGGGGGAAGAGCCGGGCATCGCGGCTCCACACACTCCAGCGCTCCTCGGATGCCTTTCCCACCTGCCTGCTGCTGCTGCGGAGCCGGGGCCCCAGCGACACCCCTGCCCCACGGGAGGGACCCTGCGAGCTCGTGGGCCATGCTCGACTCTCCCGCGTGGTTGGCTGTCCCCATGACCTCTTCGTGGAGAGCGTGGTGGTGGCCCGGGCGCTGCGGGGCCAGGGCTATGGGCGGCGGCTGATGGAAGCCACTGAGCAGTGGGCCCGGGCCCGGGGCTTTCGCTGCCTGCACCTCACCACCCACGACAAGCAGCATTTCTATGCCCACCTGGGCTTTGTCCTGGGTGAGCCGGTGCAGAGCGTGGCCTTTCTCAGCCCAGCTATATCCTCTGAGGTGCTGCGGCTCTTCTCTGCCCCTTCTGGGGCTGCCACTGCCACCACCACCAGGCCGTGGGTACCCGCTGCCTCCCCACCTCCCCTCCAGCCCCTCACTGTCCCCCCACCACCTCCCCCACCAACTGTGATCTGGGCGAGGGGCGTCCTGGCTGAGAGCAGCGAGCAGAGCCTCCTGGAATCCCCACACCGTGATGCCAAAGGGCTCCCCATCTTCTGGATGAAGAAGGACATCTGAGGGGCTGGGGCCCCAAGCCGGTGATTAAAAGCAGTGTGGGTGGGAGCTGCCTGCCGCAGCACTGCCTGACTGCCTGCCATTCTTCAGGGCTGGCACTAGCTTCCCCAGCCTCCCTGGTTCACCCTGGCCCCGTTGCTGTCATGGGTGGTGCTGGCAGGGAGGGTTCCCATATCCTGCCCTACCTTGGCATGCTGCCTCTGCTCCCGCCTGGCCCCCAGCTCGCCTGGCTGGGGCTCTGGGACCACCAGCATGGTGGGGAGCCAGGCCAGCCTCTGGCTGTGGGGTTGGCACCAGTCCTCAGGAGCACTGCCCAGTCCCACCAATGTCTCCTCCACTCAGGATTTGCTGAGGGGCAGCTGGGGCTGATGGCATGTGGTGGCCTCCAGCATGGCCACAGCTGTCCTCACGGAGCAACCTGGGGAAACTGAGGCACAGGATGACTGGGGGGGCACTATGGGGTGGGGCTGCAGCGTTGGGTCCTCTGCACTGCACAGTGAGGTGGGGGCAGGTGGCCAAAACCCCCTAAGACAGCTGGCGTCAGTGAGGGCCAGAGGCATGGGAGCGGGAAGGTCAGAGAGAGTGTCCGGCCTCAAAACGAGGGATTAGCACTGCCCTTGCTGTATCACGCGGCCCTGGGCCCATTCCCCGCCTAATCCCCTCATTCTGGGCAGCTGGCCAGCACTGGGCAGGGGCACCAGACCCCTCGGGCCCTGCCTGAGCTGTGAGGGACAGAGCTGCCCCTTTGGCCCTGCCAGGCCTCTTGGGGGGCCTCAGTCCTTCAGTAGGTCATGCAGCCTGGCTCAGCACTGCGCTGAAATGGGGACCAGGGAGTTTCAGTACCTCCACTTCAGGCAGGTCTGGGAGCCAGCAGGGAAATTGAGGCACCAGGGTCAGTGGCTCGCAGTGCCTCTCCAGAGCTGTGCCACTGCTGTGGTGGTGCAAGCAGGATCTCAGCAACAGAGAGCAGCAGGCAGAGGTAGCATTGGCTGTGCTGAGGCAGGAGGGGTCTCAAACCCCCAGGTGTACCCAGTTCTGTCAGGTTTTGGGGTGGGCAGTGTGTGCTTGCAGTACAGTCCAGCCCCTGTGGCCAAACCTAGCCCACCATGTGCCAGGGTGGCAGTGCCTGCACTGCTGGAATGCCCACTGCATCCCGCAGCCTCACTCCCACGGCTCTCCTTTCCTCACAGGGTGCCGGGCCCCACAAGCAGCTGGTGAGGCAGGATGGGGACGGTGCTGGTACTGGCACTGTGGGCCTGCCTGGCACTTGGCACAGCAAGTGAGGAGAGCCCAGCACCTGAGCCCCTGGCAGGTGGGCAGCCCTTTGCCGTGGTGTGGAATGTCCCCACCAGCCGCTGCCAGCACCGCTTTGGCATGGGGCTGCCCCTCAGCAACTACGGCATCGTGGAGAACCAGGGTGGCCACTTTGCTGGCCAGAACATCACCATCTTCTACAAGAACAAGTTTGGGCTCTACCCCTACCTGTCCCAGCAAGGTGTCCCCCACAATGGGGGCATCCCCCAGCGTGTGTCCCTGGAGGCTCACATCAACAGGGTGGCCGAGGACATCCGCCTCCTCCTGAGACCTGCTTTCCATGGCTTGGCTGTGGTGGACTGGGAGGAGTGGAGACCCCTGTGGGCCCAAAACTGGGGCGCCAAAAAGATGTACCGGACAGCCTCAGAGCATTGGGTGCGGGACCAGCACGGCATCCTTCCCACACGGCGGCAGCTCCAACTGGCCCAGTTGGAGTTTGAGCAGGCGGCACAGGCTCTAATGGAGGAGACACTTCTGCTGGGCCGAGCCCTGCGCCCCAGGGGGCTCTGGGGTTTCTACCGCTTTCCCGACTGCCTCAACAGCAACTGGGCCAAGGAGGCAAACTACACCGGGCAGTGCCAGCCGGCGGAGGTGCAGCGTAACAACCACCTGGGCTGGCTCTGGGCCGCCTCTTCTGCCCTCTACCCCAGCATCTACCTGCCGCTGGCGCTGCCGCCCGCCCTGCGCCGCCGCTACGTGCACCACCGGCTGCGCGAGGCCTTGCGCGTGGCTGCCTTCGGGGCCAGCGGCCTGCTGCCCGTGATCGCCTACTCCCGCCTCTCCTTCCGCCGCTCATCCCGCTTCCTGCAGCTGGTAAGCGCCGTGGGGCCGGAACGGGCTGCGGGTGCGATGCGGTTGGCACGGGGACACAGGCTGTGTCTCCCAGGTCGGTCATGTCTCTGTTCCTGGCAGGCTGACCTGGTGCACACCATCGGGGAGAGCGCGGCGCTGGGAGCATCTGGACTCGTGCTCTGGGGAGACATGTCGTACTCCCACTCGGCTGTGAGTATGGCTCCTGGCAGCACTGGAGGCAGTGGGCAGCAGGAGATGGCATGGGATGTACGGGATGGCCACATCACCTTGTGCCCACCAGGGAGGGCTGGCCAGGTCGCTGTTGCTGGGGCGGGTTCTCACTGGTGCTTCCTCCCCAGGAAACCTGTGCCAGCCTGCGCCACTACCTAGTGTCCACCCTGGGTCCCTACGTGGCCAACGTGACGGCAGCAGCCCGAGAATGCAGCTATGGGCAGTGCCATGGACACGGGCGCTGTGTGCGCCGGCAGCCCCACGACCTGGGCAGCCTCCTGCACCTTGGTCCCAGCGCCAGCCCATGGGCTGCTTTCCGCTGCCACTGCTACCGTGGCTGGGCAGGTGAAGGCTGTACCCAGCGGGTATGGCTCGGCCCTGCCGCCTCCTGCCAGGTGCCCACCCACACTCACAGCCTCTACGGGCACAAGGATCTCACATCATCTGACACCTGCCTGCCACAGGGCACATGGGGCTGGTGACAAAGGCTGGGGACCACCACGGTCCCCTACTCCAGTAGTGCTGCTGCTGGCACTTCCTATGGTCCCATTAACCTAAATAAATTCTTCTGGCACAGCTGGCATGGTCTTTGTGGGCAGAGCTGGAGGACTCTGTGGTGTCCTCAGGCTGGCACTGTTGCCATTACTGCTGAGAGGCAGCACAGACCCCAGTTTGGCTTTGGATGGATCCAGTTTTCCTGCATGGGCTCTGCCCTGATCCCATGAGCTGGCAGCCCCTTTACCCTGGGAAAGTGGGCACGGGGCACTGCCACAACCTGCTGTCCCTTTGCCACTGGCACTCTGCTGCCAGCAGCCCTGACCACGCCACCAGGCCCCCCTCCCCATAGCTATTTTTATCATCCCCCAACCGTGTTTCTCACTGTCCTATTTTAAGCGGTGCAGTTGGCGCACCGAGAACCCAGTGCCCAGCTCCTGGGGGCCCTGCACCACCTCACTGCCTGCTCACGCTGCCCGGGTGCAGGGCACAGGGAGCCATGCCCAGGGAGGCTGCAGAAGGTACACTGGGGAGTGGGCTTGGGACTGGTGGGGGCTCTAGCACCCCAGGGGACTCTGGGCGATGTGAGGCTGTGGGGGATGGAAGCAGTGGACAGATGGTGCCATGGGGGCTGTGGGCAGAGATGCCTGCCCAGAGAAGAAGGGGGTCCTGGAAGGCTGCAGGTGTAGGGCAGCAGGGTTTGGGGGGGAGTGCAGGCAGCTGGCGGGTGCAGCCCCCTGCACCAAACCTATGCGACCAGCTGTGCTCCCCCACCGGGGGCAAGTGGGTGCAGGGGTGATGTGGGTACCTGTGGGGCAGTCCCTGGCCAAGGGAGGGCCATGGGGAGGGTCTGAAGGGACCCTGGGTACCAGCTGTGACCCCCCAACCCTGATGCCTGCCAGCCTTGCGGGTGACACACAGTCTGGACAGCAGCAGCAGCACGGCGCCACGCTGCCCTGCAACACACCACTGACCCTGGGAGGGATTGGGAGTGGGCACAGTGCCAGCCTGCCCTGCTCTGCCAAGGACACAGTGCGTGGGCCCTGCCTGCTGCTCTAAAGTATACAAACACCTAGAAAATCATTTTTTCCCTCTAGCCCAATGCAGGCATGGTTGCTTCCCAAAACAGTGCTGGAGCAATGCCTACTTCCAAAAAGCCCTCAAAGTCCCAAGTGACGTGCTCACTAGGGCAATGGGGCCCCTGGAACAGCATACACCCCACATCTCCATCTGTGCACCCCCAAGCAGCACAGCACCTGCAGGACAAGCCAGGCCACACTGCAGACTGGCACTGCCCTGCACCTGCCCATCAGCTTCCAGCTGGCCCTTGCAGCCCCAGCCAGTCCCACAGTGCCTGGGCTATCCTGGCTGGGGGGTGGCACATTCCTGCCCCCAAGCCAGGGCCAGATTCCAGCCCCACTAACAAGGCTCTGGGACCGTGGCCACCAGGCGCCCGCTAACTGCTCCGATGACAGCGGTGGGGCCGGGGGCCACAGCCAGTGCTTGCCCACTGTGGCTGCAGGGCTGTGCCAAAGGAACACCAGCCTTGCCTGTCTGTCCTGGTGCAGCAGCAGGCTGCCAAGGCTGAGGTCTCCCCCTGGCAGGGCTCAGGTCCCACAGGGGTGCTCAGGGCAGGCAGTGGCTGTGGGCAGGGCACAGGCTGACCCTTTGCCTCTGCTGCAGCAGACAGCATGGGAAGGGCCGAGGGTGCTGCGCCGGCAGAGCCTGGGGACCCCGACAGCAGCGAGTCCGGAGCCATCAGCCTGCGCCCCGTGGAGTCCATCAGCGACCTGTACTGGGCCTCAGGCGGGCACAAGGGCACAGAGGGTGAGAGCACTGCAGGGCGGGCTGTGGAAGCCCCGGCTATGCCCGTGGCCAGCCTCTGACCCCTTCTGTTCCCTGCCTGCAGGCAATGGCCCGGCTCCCTCCAGCAGCCTGCGCCGGCCCCCACCTCAGCCTGTGTCCCCTGTGCCCCCGCCGCTCCTGCCCACCCTGCGCCCTGTGCCCCCTGCCAGCCCCTGCCCCTGCCTCGGCCCTGGCCACCCCCTGCTACTGGCCTTGCTGGCACTCCTGGCACTGTCGAGCCTGGTCCTGGCCACACTGGCCATCTACCTGAGTGGTATGTGGCACTGGGCAGGGTGGGGGGACGGGGAACTGTGGTGGGCCAAACTGCCCACCCTCAGCACGTCCCCATCCTCTCTCTGCAGTCCTGCAGAGCCAGTCCGTGCGGGCGCTGGCCCAGTGGCTGGAGAGCCAGGAGGACGCCGTGCACCAGCTGCGGGCAGCCAGCAGGCAGCTCTGGGCTCGCCTCAATGCCAGTGCCCAGCCTGGTGGGCACCGCTGAGCTGCCCCTGGCCCCACCATGGGCTCCAGGCCACCACGGGAAGGGGCACCGAAGGGCAGGAGTGGGGAGCGGGCAGGCTTACCCGCTGAGACCTGGCAGCATTGCCCCTTGGGGCACAGGGGCAATTCTGGCCCCTGTCCCAGGCTGTGAAAGAAACTGGGCTGTATGGATCTGCATCCAGCCCAGTGACAGCCCATCCTCTTAACAAGGCAGAAGGCATACTTCAATTAGCCTTTTAATTACCTCTTACAATCAAAGTCTTAGAAAAATCACCATGATAGATACATTCCCAGGCGGGCACTGCCAAGTGGCATGGCCCCATGCCTGCCTGGGCAGTGACCCCCTCCCATAATTAATTTCCCACAAGATTACTATTTCATATAAAGTATTTGGCTGGAAAAGGGCTGAGGGTGGCTGGCTGGCAGGGCTGGGCAGAGCTTGCCACTCCACACCACTCTGCCACCATCGCTGATGCCAGGCTGGCTGGTGAGGCAGGGGCCATACTCAGCACGGCATGGTAGGGAGAACGCTCCTGCCGCTGTGCCAGGCCACCCTGGTGCCCCTGCAGGACTGGGGAGGGTGTACATGAGCCCTGCCACTGAAAGTGGCTGCAAGAGCCTGGGTGAGACCCTCTCCCACTGTACCACATGGATCCCTAGCCACAGAGCAGGCACACAGCAGCACAACACCACCTCCCCCTGCTCTTCTTTTATCCTTCCTATTTTTTGGTTAAAAAAATAAAAGAGGGGGCAGCCCCTCTTTGGGGCAGCTCCAGGCATTAAATACTCTGCTGTACATGAATAAAAGCCTGAGGGCTGGGGGCACTTGCCCCTCACAGTGCTGGGTCTGCAGTCCAGGTGAGCTGGGGGCCCTGCCCCACTTTGCCCATCACAGCACATCTGCCCGCTTGTCCCGCACGCGGTTCCGGGCTTTCGTGCGGGCTTTGAAGGCAGCTGAGTTGTAGAGGTGCTGGAAGGAGAGGGAAGGAGAGATAGGTTAGGGATGCCCCTCTGCCCACCTCCCCAGCAACACCCACCACACTCAGGCACTCAGCTGGAGCCCACGGTGGCAGAGGGGAGTGAGGGCACAAATCTGGGAGGTGGCACCCACCTTCTCAAAGCGGGAGACCTTGCTGGCTTTCAGAGCAGCTGCATCCAGCACCAAGGGGGGCCCAAGGCCAAAGATCTCCCGCAGCAGCTCATTGTTCTGTGAAAGCAGTGGTCTGTCAACAAGCACCAGCACCAGCCCAGCACTCCCTGGTGCATCTGCCCAGCCCCTACCTGGAGGTGGTGGCAGATACCAGAGCCCAGAACCTCCTTAAAGGCTTGGTAGGTGCGCTGGCGTGCCCAGCTGTCCAGGTACATGCACTCCAGGCCAAATCGGACGGTCTCCTCCTGGTACTCCCCACTCTGAGCAGAGAGAGGGGCATCAGCAATAACCTGGGCAGCAGCCCTATGTGTCCCCTGGCCCTCCAGAGAGGAATCATCAGGCAGCTGGGAAGCAGCCACACAGTGGGCACGGCAGGGCACCACCAGGCTCTGGTACCTCAATGAAACGCAGGATGTCCCGGAAGATGGATCGCTGCCTCCGTCGGTCTGTCTTGGCTCGGTACTTGTTGCTCTCAGTAGCCAGGACCTTGAGTTGGGTACACAGGAACTCTGTATCTTGGTGGCACAAGTCCTCCTGCCGAAAAGCAGGAAATTAAGAGGGATAAGCTCCAGGCACTGCCCACTGCTGTGGTCAGGATAGGGCTGGGGGATCACGGGGGCCAGCCCCTCTGCTTGGGTGCCTGCTGGTGATAACAGTCAACGCCAGCTTGGCTGGGGCATGGGCAGGGTGTCACAGCAGCTCCCTCCCTGCTGCCTGGTTAGTGCCCACCCACTGCTCCCATTGCCACAGCCCATGCCTTACCTCCAGGTCCTGGGCCAGCTCAAAGAGCAGCGCAATGGTTTCCCCAGCCAGGATGCGCAGGGCAACGCTGCTGCTGGTCAGTAGTGGGGGCAGCTGCAGCCAGCGACTGGGACAGGGATGTAAGTGGGCAGTCAGGGAGGCCAAGCACTGCCCTAGGGCCTCCCTGCTCTGCAGCTGGCTGCCCCACACCAGCCTCCACTCTCTTCACACCCCACTCACTTGTCCAAAATGCTCCTGAGGTGGGAGGTTGGGCAGATGGTGAGGAGTAGGGACCATGACTGGAGCGCGCTGCAGTGCAGAGGCCCGTGCTGGGCAGGTGCTGAGCCCCCTTCATCTGTGTTGGGGGGGCTGAAGATGCCCTCCAAGCAGGACAGGCATGAAACCAGGTCCTGGAGGAGAGAAACTTGCCAGTCAGACCAGAGCTGCCATGAAGACGCCACGCTGAACTGTGCACTGGGGACCAAAGCGGACCCACCAGGCCAAGGGGTGCCAGGAACCCTTTGGGGCAGGAGAGGCTACTCTACCAACACCCCATCTCTGCAATACAGGCTTCGCCCCAGCTCAGCTCCAGGCTGCTCAAGGAAAGGGCCTGGGCTGATGTCCCCATACCCCTACTCCAGCTCAGCTCCAGGCTGCCCTAGCACTGTGTGCTGAGGGCAGGGGGCATGGCAGCCCCTGGGTGCCCTCTTGCAGCGGTACAGATGACACCCAGGTGCAGTTACCTCGAGATCAGCAGCAGCAATGTAGCAGCACATGCCCAGGGCTGTGGCGCACTGGCAAGAGAAGCAAGGGAAATGCAGTTAGATCAGCCCAGCTGGATCATGCCAGGCCTGATCCAGCACCTAGCCAAGGGGTAGATGGGTTGGGGTGCCCCTGCTCTGCCTCACCAAACTCCATAGCACCCAATCCTGTCACCCCTCTCGGGACTGCAGGGGCTCCCAAAGGCATTGCTTGGGCTCTCCCCACCCCGGAGGAATCCCCAGGAGGAAAGGGGCCAGGCCTTACACTCTGCCGGGCACTAGGGCTGGCTGTGCTGTCTGTCAGGACACTGACGAGCAGGGACTTCAGGCTGCAGAACACCTCTTCTCCCTCCGGGCCAGAGCCCATCTGGAGGCAGAGGAGGGTGAGGACGGTGCCCGCCAGCGCCTGTTCCTCCCCTTTACCTGTGGGCAGCACGAGAGACCTCCCTCAGACACGGGTCACCGGCCCCAAGGCCCCCGCCTGCCTGCATCCTGACCTTTCTTGAGACACTTCTCCAAGGAGTCGGTGAGCGTGAGGCGGCGCTCCAGCAGGAACTCGGACAGGGTTTTGGAGGCCAGGGCCAGGCGCAGGCTCCGCAGTGCCGCCTGCCGTACCTTGGCGCTGCGAGAGACCGTGGGACGTCACGGGCTGGGGTATCCCGGGACGGGGCACGTCCCTGCCCGTGGCTGGCAGTGCTGGCAGGGGCGGGCAGCGTGCCCGGAACGCCTACGCGGGTGACAGCCGCTCCTCACCTCTTGTCCTGGAGGTTGTCCATGTGCTCTTTCAGCCTGTCCTCTACCTCCTCCTCCTGGCCTTGCTCACTCGCCGCCTCGCTCCCTGCCCGGGCGGCACCACGTGAAGCCCGGGAGCCCGAGGGCGGGGGACACGGCGACCCACGTGGGGGTCACCATGGGGTCCGCGTGGCTCACCTGGTCCCTCGTCGGCGGGGCCGGCGCTCTCGCTGGCACTGCTGCAGTGGCTCAGCACCTCGCTGCCGGCCTCCTCCTCGCTGCCGGGCGAGCTCGCCCGGGCGCTGCCGGTGCCGCCTGCGAGGGTGAGGAGCAGACTGGTGTGAGCCAGCCCGGCCGTGTCACACGCGGCCCCGACTCCCCCTGTCCCCTCACCCGG
>VWYI01015690.1:123567-135754 GCA_013399455.1 Anthoscopus minutus
GTCCCCGTCCCCGTCCCCGTCCCCTTCTCTGATCCTCTTTCTGCCCTTCTCCCTCTCCAGGAGCTATGCTCGCCCCTGGTCCCTCAATATCCCTGCTTGTATTCCTGCCTCTCTCCCTGTCCTGACGCTATCTTCACTCCTAGTCCCTGTTAGGAAAGATGCGTACTGATGTCTTTATAAACAATTCGTCTTTAGGAGAAATGGGTGTTCATGTCTTTGAAATAGGTCTTAATGTCTCTACTAACCTCAAGCCACACAGGTTTGATACAGAACCCAGACAGTTTGACTACAGTTCGAATTCCTGAACTTTATGGGGCAATAGACAAATGGGTGCGCACAAAGTCTATTGCAGAAGCCTGAACTTCAGGGGAAAACGACACGTTCAAGGGCGGAATATGTGGTAGGCAGTTCGGGAAAGCTGTTACCTTCTTGGTACCTCAGCCAGTGGGGAAAGGAAGAGGACAACGTGCGGCCGGGAGTGAGGATAAAAGGAGGCTGCATTGTCAGAATGTCGGGAGAGAAACTCCATGAGGGTATGGCCTCCGGGGAGTCTCTCCTTTTATTCGAATAAAGTTGCAGGACTCCCGTCTCCTTTATGGACACTGGCTTTTCCTAATGTGACTTTCTGCACATTCCTGCCCCTGGCTCTTTCCTGGCTCTATCTTCATCCCTGGACACTCACTACCCCTGCCTGTATCCCTTCTTCTGTTCCTGCCCCTGCCTGCATCTCATTAGGAAGATCTCATTCCCGAAGTAAAGTATCAATTAGTCTTTCTAGTATGGAAGGGTTTTGCCTTTACTAAGATCTACATATCCTGTTACATTGTACACTCCATAGGCAGAAAAAGCCCACAGCCTGGGCCCTCCAACACCTCCCTGAGACCCCCTGCTATCATCTGGCCTCACAGTACCCTTTGAGGTAGTGAGACTGACTCCAGAACGAGGAGAGAAGGATGCCAAAACCAAAGAATTGCACAAAGCCATAGGGACAGCAGGCAATCGGTGGAGCCTTGCTGTACCCCAGCACCTGAAGGATGTAAGAGCCATGTGTGAGCCACATTTGGGGTGGCTCGATTTGGCTAGGACAACTCCTGGGTGTGCATAAAGAATGTCACTTGTGATGCTCATCTTGGTGTCCTGGTCTTGCTCCTCAGGCTGCAATGGGCCAGGTGTGAAATGTTCATGACACCTGTCCCTGCCCACAGCTCTGCCCTTGTCCCCAGAGCTGCTCCTCTCCCTGCCTCTCCTCCTAATATCCCGGCCCCTGCCTGTATTCTTGCCTTGTCACCCAACACTAAGGGGACACCAATCCCTGCTCCTGCCCACACCCCTGACCTGGCCATTTGCTGCTGCTGCCAACCACAGAATGACAGAATCACTAGGTTGGAATCTCTAAGATCATCAAATCCAGCCCATGCCCTAACACCTCAACTTTTTTTAAACACATCCAGGGAGGGTTACTCCACCACCTCCCTGGGCAGATGATACCAGTACTTTATCAACCTTTCCATAAAGAACTTTTTCTTAATATCCTGTATCTCTCCTTCGGTCCTTGTCCCTGCTCCTGACTATATCTCACTCCCTGCCCATCTCTCCTCTGCCCTATCTGTACCCCTATCCCTGTCCCCGACCCTATCTGCCTCTTATTCTCATATCCCTGCCCCTGCTGTTGACCTTTCCCTGCCCCATCCTTGTCCCTATCCCTGCTCCTTCCTCCGTCCCTCTCCGTAGCCTCTGCCTGTCTCCTGCCCATGTCCTGACTCCCTGCCCCTTTTCGCTCCTGCCCCTATTCCCTATCCTCTTCTTTCCATTCTCGCCAGCCCCTGCTCCCAGAAGCACACTCCCCCTCCGCCTACAGCTCCCGCCCATCCTCCTGGCCCTGCCTGACCCTGCGCCGAATTCCTCCAGCCGAGTTTCTGTTACTTCGCTCTTCCCAGTTTATTAGGGCCAGGAGGGCAGTCGCGGGTTCCTTTGCACTTTCGTTTCCAGTTTGGCAGAGCCCGAAATGGAGATTACGTCAGAAAAAGAAACTGAAACTCCCGATTTCCAACCTTAAGGCAGCACGGGCTGCAACACCCTTCGCGTACTCCATGCTGCCTCCTGCTCCCGAGACCAAGGGGCACCGGGGGCTCTGGTGATGCTGGCACCGGCTGCATCCCACTGCAAGGGAGGGCACCAGTCTCCCTGGTGATGCTGGCATCAGCCGTGTCCCACTGACGGTGTTGACATCAGGACCCTCGGTGAAACTGGTTATGTCTGCATCTTACTGCCTACAGTGATGCCAGGGCATCTGCTGACACTGGTGACAGCCTCATTCCATTGCCCGTGGCGACACCAAGGTAGCTGCCTGTGTGCTACCACCACCCGAGCTGGATGTCAGGGTGACACAGCCACTCCTGCCCCTTCCCAGCCCCAGCAGTGGTGGCACCGGAGACACCCGGGGGAATCCCGCGGGAACGATCTAGGGCCACCTTAAGTTTCCAGCGACACTCACCGGGGCGGTGGCCCGGGAAGGTTTAAAAGCAGCTGCAGACGGGCAGAGGGTGTGGGGTGATAAGAGGTGCGCGCAGGAGTTGACATCTGTAGCCAGTCAGAAAAGGGCAAAGGAAGAGACTCACCTGTGAAGATGAATGGAATGGCATCCTGGAACGGATTGAGAACAGTAACCACGAGGAACCTGGACGGCTGGATTGCGGACAACCTGCAGCCCAGCACAGCTTTCTCCATGCAGGTGAAGGAGACAGTGGGGCAAATCTGTGAATTCCTGAAGAGGAACTGCTTTGGGGATGAAATCCACGTCCAAAAGACTGTCAAGGTGAGTGCTGCCTGGCTTGGGAGCCAGCTGACAGCTCAGCTGCCACTCTTCCTACTGTCCATGCTCCAACTCCTGCCCTGCCTCAGTTTCCCTTGGCAGCTCCAGGAGTGGTGGCAGCCAATCCTAGTGCTGGCAGTGGTGCTGAGCAGGCAGGTCTCTCTCTCTGCAGGGTGGATCAGCAGGAAAGGGCACAGCTCTGAAGGAAAAATCTGATGCTGATGTGGTGCTCTTCCTCAGCTGCTTACCCAGCTACCAGGAGCAGAAGAAGAACAGAAAGTTTATCCTGGATTTGATCATGATAAGGCTGAAGGCCTGCACGGAGAGTTTGCAGTTCGATGTGTACATCACTGAGCCCAAGTACAAGGGTCCTGACAACACGCCGCGCTCCCTCAGCCTTACTCTGTCCTCCAAGGTGACTGGAGAGTCCATTGATGTGGACATCCTGCCCGCCTACGATGCTTTGGGTAAGGGCTGCAGGCTGGCACAGGGACAGGCAGTGGTGTCAGTGCTGGGATGGCTCTCACCCTCCTTCTTACCCCACAGGGCAGGTGACCCAGGATGCCCCACCAAATCCAGAAGTGTATGTGAGGCTCCTGCAAGCCTGCAACCACCCCGGGGAGTTTTCCCCCTGCTTCACTGAGCTGCAGAAGAGGTTTGTGAAGCGTTACCCTGCCAAGCTGAAGAACCTCCTGCGCCTGGTCAAGTACTGGTACAAGGAGGTAAGGGGCTGCCCAGCTTTCCCAGTTCCCGATAAGACACCCATCCCAGCCAGCTCTCACCCCCACGTCTGTCTTCTCTCCAGATACTGAATCCACAGTTCCCCAGTGCACACCTGCCCCCTAAGTATGCCCTGGAGCTGCTGACCATCTATGCCTGGGAGGAGGCCACAGGCTCCTGTGACTACTTTGACATGGCTCAGGGCTTCCGCACGGTGCTAGAACTGCTGTGCCGGTACCGGGAGATCTGCATCTACTGGGAGAAGTACTACTCGCTCCGGCACAGAGAGATTGGGGCCCATGTCAAGGAGTTGCTATGCAGTCCCCGGTGAGGACCATGCCCAGTAGGGTTGTGCCTGCTGGCCCCATGGTACTGCTCAGGTCTGACAGCAATGTCCGCTCTTTGTGTTTGCAGCCCTGTCATCCTCGACCCTGCTGACCCCACGGGGATCCTGGGCCAAGGCAAGGACTGGAACTTGATGTCACAGGCAGCTGTCAGCTACTGTTGCTCACTGCCCTTCCTTGAAAATGTCCAGCCCTGGAATGTAGAGGTAAGGCTGCCTGAGCCTGTGAGCATCATGGTCCCCCACTCCTCCCCCTGCTGTCTTTGCCTAACCACTCTCCTGTCCCTGCAGCCAGCCCGGCAAGTGACCATTGAGGTGATGCAGCTGTCAGGCACCAAACTGGCAATGCATGTCAGCCCTTACACCACCATTGAGCAGCTGAAGGAGATGATCCAGCAGAACTGGGGCATCTCGCCATACACACAGCGCCTGGCACAGCAGGAGTCAGGCAGAAGCAACATCATTCTACAGGACTGTGATACCCTGGCCACACATGGCATCTTCTACAACACCACACTGCTGTTGCTGCAGACTGAGCCCCAGAAGATGCAGGTCTTGGTCAAGGATGAGAAGAATCGGATCACCACCTACACAGTGCTGCCCACTGACACTGTCCGACAGCTGAAGCAGCAGATCCAGGCCCGGCAAGGGCCTCCTGCCAACGAGCAGCGCCTGACTGATGGCTCCATGGATTTTGAGGACCAGTACACTCTGGCGCACTACAACATCAAGCCCATGAGCATTATCTACATGCTCCTGCGGCTCCGGGGGGGTGCGGGCCCCTAGTTCCCCTAGTTCCCTGCCTGCTTGCCCTCCTGAGCATTGCCTTGATCACCAGTCCATATCCCTGTGTACAGTCCTGTCATGCTGGAAATAAATACTGAGTAGATCTTTGTGCTGCTTGCTCTGTTGGGGACAGTGACAGGTGTCACATGGGGTGGTCAAAGGGGTTGGGGTCACCAAGCTAGTGCTGAGACATGGTTTGTGCTGGTAGCACAGAGGCTGTGGGATGTGGCTGGTGCCACCAGGAGTCCTGATGCCAGCGCAGACAGCAGGAGGCAGCAGACCCCGAGGTCACCTTTGGTCATTGCCTTAATTGCTGCCTGTTGGCGCTGGGGAAGTTTGGTTTTCATCTTCCAGAAATCCAAGTGGAGCTGAAAGCACGGGGAACAGGAAGCCTGGGGGAAACCCATCAACCTTGGCAATATCCCTGCAAATCTCGTCTCCCCTCAGCCCTCCAGTGTTGCTGAGCATCCAACCCCTCTAGGCTTGGGGAGCCAGAGTGGGTCCATGCTGTGGGGCACCAGGCTGCCCTCGAGTGCTTCCAGGGCCTCTGGCTCAGACGCAGGACCCTGGGTGGCTGAATCTGCTTTATTGTGCTCAATTAGTACAAGGTCCCCTGTGCCACTGTTCTACACCCAGAATAGTGGGTGCAACCTTAATGCCCCCGCCCACATCTCCCCTTTGTGTTGCCCTCCTCCTGCTGGGCCCTTGTGTCCCACCAGTGCCTGTCCTGCCCCTCCGTGCTCCCACTCCCACCTGTAGCCCTTTTGGGACCCAAGCGTGACCGTGCTGCACCGTCCTCCCGCAGTGCCATGCTGAGAGGGGGCACCACCTGGCTCTGCAGGTTTACATTCATCGTAACAGTCATTAATAAATATTTCGGTGACTCTGCGATGCCGGCAGCCGGTTGGGTCCCCACCGGTGTTGGAGCCGGTGGCAAGGGCAGTCGGCAGCCCCTCGGGGGGCTGCTCAGCCCGGCTGCCCTCCTGCGGCCCCGGAGCTGCAGCCCCCCGCCACTGCCCACGCAGTGCTGCCAGCAGGGCGGCCGAGGCTGTGCCCCACCTGCGGCCCCGCTCCTAGGCAGAGCCCGGCGCCCGGGGCCGACCCCCGGGTCACCAGGGGGATGCGCTGCGGGGGCCCCGCTCGGCCCGCGGCCCCTCGTGGGTGCGCCGGCGGCGGGCTCTGCGCTGCTCCTCTCCCTGCCCGCGGCCAGGGGCGCCGGCAGGAGTGCGAGGCGGTGGCGGGGGCCTTCCCCGGCTCCAGAGCCTCTGGCAGACCTTGTCCGTGGCTCCCAGCGGTGGGCGTTCCACCAGCTGGAGGAAGTCCCGGTACCAGACCTTGCGGCCGGGGATGCCGGCGGCGAGCTGAGGGTCTCCGGCAGATGCCACGCCCGTGGCCTGCCAGGCGCCGATTACCTCCAGGGAAAGCCGCAGCAGGGGCTGGGTGAAGCCGTGCTCGGTGGCATGGCAGAGGTAGAAGCCGGCGTCGGCGCGCTGCACGCTGCGCAGCAGGACACCCCGCTCCGTCCGCACCACCCGCTCGTCCATCTGCACCTGCAATACCCGTGGGGATGGGCGGTCAGCTTGGCATGGCACGGCACAGTCCCACCGGTGGTACCTGACCAGGGAGAGCCTACCTCTCGCTGGGGATCATTCGGGGTGCGCTGGTGTGTCCAGAGAATGTGGGCTTGCAGGGATTTAGGGATGCACTCCAGAAAGACGGTGCTTCCCTCCACCCCGTAGAGCTGCTTCTGGGGGACGGTGTCCCGTCTGGAATCTGTGGGGGACACAGCCTGGCTGTCAGCCCCCAACCATGGCAGGGTTGGCCCCCAGACTCTACTGGGTCCCAGCTCACCTTCAGAGCACAGCACATTGGGGTCACCGTTGCGGACGTCCTGCCGGCGGAAACGCCTGAGGGAAGGTGATGGAGGAGCAGGGGCTGCAGCAGCGTGACCTGTGCTCCTCGCCATGGCCTCAGGGCAGGCTGGCTGCCCCAGCACTGCACCCTGGCATGTCACCTACCTCTTGGTGTTGGGCACATAGCGAGTGCAGGTGTTGCCATCCCAGGCACAATACGGGTCCCGGGCCAGGCAGCACTCGGCACAGGCTTTGCCATAGGCACCGCAGCGGTGCAGGGGCAGCTGGGCCAGTGCTGTGGCTGAACCAGCATAGAGCTGATGCTGGGAAAAGAGCAGAGCAGAGCAGCCCCATGCTGTGGCACAGAGCTAGGCAGAACCATGGTAGGCATGGGAATGCCCAGGGGTTTCCCCTTACCCGCTTGGAGGAGAGCTGCAGGCTGGTGATGGGGGAGGCATCCTGTAGGAAGAGCATGGGCAGGAGTTACAGGTGCATGGAGGAACCTGGGTATGCAGCCTCCTGGCTCCCACATCCTGGCAGCTGGAGTGCCCTGGCACAACCCTGAGCATGGACAGCACATGGGGGTGCTGTGGGGAAGTCTGACTGGTGGCATACAGAACCCTGATCCTCACCTGGAAGACCTGCAGCTCCTCCAGCAGCAGCGGCTCCATGCGGTGCCAGCTCTCCTTGGGCACTGAGACCACCTTCAGCACTGTGCCCACATCTGCAGGCAGGGAAGGGTGAGGCCACTGCTCCCAGCCCCAGCATGCCCCTACCTTCCCTCACTGCCCCATCCTGGGGGTCACCACATGCCTGTGCCAATGAAGAGGACATCGTAGTGGCCATCAGCAGCAGTGACACGGTCCACAGCGATGCGGGTGAAAGTGTAGGGCACGGTGGCTTGCAGGAAGAGGGGACGCTGGCCATGGGGCAAGACAGGGTTATACATCAGCGGGTGGTGGCGGGCAAACTGGATCACCTCGTCTGGGAAGTCCTTGGTGGAGCCGAAGGTGCCAAAGGTTTTGCTGGGGCACTGCAGGGAGACAGTGCTGGCTAAGCAGGGTCTCACACCCCACTGGTGGCAACAACCAGGACACCCCTACACCACGTACCATGCCTGGGCGGGGGTATGGCACACGCCCCTGGTATGACACCCACTGGTAGCTGGGACCTTCCTTGTGCGCAAAGGGGCCCAGGAAAGCCCGACGGATGTCAGCCATGGTGTAGACACAGACAGCTGAGCCTTGGAAAACAGAGCTGGTGGGAGAGAGAGCGGAAAGATGTGAGGGGGCAAGCAGGGCACCACTGGGTATGTGCAGAGTACTGGGGAGGGGGCTTGACCTGGAGGTGGAGAAGATGGCATAGACCAGGGGGTTGCGCTTGTCTCTTGTCTGCAACAGGAAAACATCCCCTGCAAGCAGGGAAGGCATTCAGTGCTGCCAGTGTTGCCCATAGCTACGCTGGTGGGGTTGCATCCTCGTTTACTCACGGAGCTCATCAAAGTGGGTATCTGCTCCGTCAGGTCCTGGCACGGCACAGACGAGCCGAGCCTTCAGGAATGTCGTCCACTTGTTCACCAGGCTGCGCTGCCCACCCATGTCGTTCTGCCAGGGAAAGGAGGACACTGGTGTCAGCAGACGCAGGTGGCACCCCTGGGCACTCTGGCCCCCAGCCCACCTGCCCGTGGATGCTCTCACCCGGCAGATTTGGCCAATGCGGGCGAAGCTGGTCTTGCCCAGCCCCTGCTGCCGTTCCACTGCCATCTCACGGAAGAAGAAGTAGATTTTGTCATCGTCAGGGTCCTCACTCTCTGGCACCCAAAAAACGGCCACGAACTTGGGCTCTGGGGACAGAGAGGGGTGGTGCTTCCAATGTCTCCACCAGCTCTGCTCCCCAGGGACTCTGGAGCACCTGTTGGGGTCCCAGGGGAGAATGCAGAACCAACCCTGCCCAGCTGCAGAGCAGAGGCAGAGTGAGGATGGGACTCCACTAGACATTGGAGGCCTGGAGGGGACACAGGAACCCCTGAAGTCACCCTCTGGAGGCAGTGAAGGGCAGTGCACATCTGAGCCTAAAGGAATCATTGTCCTGATGCCTCCAGGCAGCAGCACTGCTGTGCCAAGGTGCTCATGGCCCCCCTGCCCCTCACCGCCCCAGTCCCCAGCACTGACCGTTGAGCCAGCGGGAGTCGTGCTGCTCCGTGCGGACGGAGGGACGTCGGCCCAGGCTGCGGAAGATGGTAAAGTCACGGCCCATCAGATCGGTGGCCACCCCAGAGTAGAGCTCCTCGCCTGGCAGGCACCATGGAAGTGTTACAGGGGACCCTCTGGCACCCCTGCACCACGCTGCACCCAGTATCAGGCTCAGAATGCCCTTACCCACAAGGACAGAAGCAGCTCTATGCCGAGGGTCATATGGGCTCTTCCCCTTGCCATCTTCAGTGTGGCGGGGGTCTAGCTTGAAAACAGGCTCCTGGAGAGGGGTAAGCATGGGAGGTGAGCAGGTGGCAGCAGCTGGGGGCTGTGGTGGTGCCAGGGGAGGCTCACTTCTGCATGCTGGCCAGCCTTGATGAAGGCACAGACTGGGTGGAAGGCACCAGTGCCACAGGTGTACAGGTGGGTCCGGTTGTAGGGGTGCAGGATCTTCACAAAGTTCATGCACTCAGCCTGGGGATGGAGGGAATGAAGGGTGAGGTAGCGCTGGGGCAAATCCCTGGCACAGTCCTGGCATCCCACAACATGCCCCATCACTCACAGTTATGTCCTTGCCAGCCCAGTTGCATTCTTCCCTCCACTCCACAGGAGCTGGCCAGTAGATCTGCAAGTGGAAAAGGAGATGTTCACAGCACCTGGTGCACCTGGCACTGCCCCACCAGCACGTCCCCCCTGCCCCATTACCTTCCTGTCCTGCTGGCTGATGTCATCCAGGGCCAAAGAGAGGATGTGGTTCTGGGCGCCCACGAAGAGACGGCCACGCTCCTCGTCCAGCAGCAGGGCCTCGTAGCAGCAGGAGTGCTCCAGCGAGAAGAGGCGCAGCCCATGGCGAGCCCGCAGCTCTGCTGGGACCCACCGGCACTGCTCAGCCCAGCCCCGCCACTGCCTGCCTGTCCATCTCCGCTGCCCCGGACACGCTCCCAGGAAGCCTGGGTCAGGTCACGGCCCCCTGCCATGCCATCCCCTCCCCCAAACCTGTCCCACTGGCTTGACTGGGTTCACCAAGCCCTTGCCTATCCAGCATTCATCCCCACGCCAGCCCCACACCCATCCCTGTGTCCCCCGACACTCATCCCCAAAGCACTCAGCAATGATGATTCCCATGCCCCTCGGCACCCATCTCTGCACCGCTCACCCGGCAGCAGGGGAGAAGGGGCCATTCCCTGCCCTGCGGAGCTAATCCCACCGTGGCGGGAACAAATAGCCCTTTGTCAGGCTGGGAGGAGAGCTCTTGCTGAGACCCGCCGCTGGACAAAGCCCCCTGCGCCGTGCTGGAGCCCATGGAGTGACCAGTGGGGACACAGCACCGGCTCTCCAGTAGTCACGACACTCCCAACAGCTACGGCACAGCTGCGGTGGGAGTGCCGCCACGGCCCACACAGGGATAGGGACACCTGAGCCAGAACATGCCGGGAGCTGGGAGCGAGGTCCCAAGACCAGGCAGGTGGCCCTGGAGGGGCTGCCATCCGGTAGGAACATGGCAGCCGGTACCGACACCCGATAGCCGGCGGGGAGGGCGGCAGCAGCGCTGGGGATGTGCCGGTGCTGGCGTTTTGCACCGCTCCCGCCATGCTGCCCCCAGGACGCTCCCGTCCCTCGGGATGATGCTGAGTGCTGCTGACACATAACCAGGGCACCCGCACTTGGCCCCACGCCCCCCACCCTGCCCGTGTCCCATGCTCACCGCGGAAGGACAGCTTGAGGCGAGGGGTGGCAGCAGGTGGGGGGCGGCTAGCGGCGAGGCCGCGCAGCAGAAGCAGGAGCAAGAGCAGCGTGCGGCTCATGGCCAGGGTCTGGCTGGTGGCGCCGCGGCTGGGGCAGAGAAACAAGACCTCAGCTCAGGTTACAGCCCCCTCCCCACAGCCCCCAGACCACGAACCCTCCCCGATACTGGCGACAGTGTCTGGAGAGCCCTGAGCATCAGCATAGGGCAACTGCAGGCATGGCATGAGGGGATTCCCCACTGGGCTCGACCTGGCAGTTGGAGGGGATGTGAGCCAGCCACAACCCTCCCTATTTTTAAGCCCCCATTAATCCAAGCCCAAACATAATGTGCTTCGGAAATCACCCCTCCTGCTCCTGCCCGTGGGGAAACAGAAGCAGCCCAGCCAAGCAGCATCCAGCCTTGCCCATGCCTGTCTGAGCCCATCAGCAAGATTGTGCTCGGCTCTGCCATTCCTGCCTGTAAGCACAGAGCTTGCAGATTCCTATAGGAATGGGGACAAGGACAGAGCAAGCACAGAAGTGGTGACAACCTGGGCAGGCAGTGGGCTCTTGAGCACTGGGCAAGCTGTCCATGATGGCAGTCATGGGGTCCCATGCCTCTGTTTCCCCCACTGCTAGAGCTCCACTGTTAGCCCCTGGGCTTTCTTGTATCATCATGCAAATGGGAGCAGGATTTGAGGGGCTCTGGCCAAGCAGGTGTCCACAATACCCAGAGGGGCCCATGCCGGCGTGTTTGCCACACTTATGGGTGCCCACCACGAGGTAGGGAAGTCCTCCTCCGGCTCTGGCAGCAGCACACTCTCCCCTGGGGAGTGGGAGGTGATGGTTGTCAGAGCACTGTGCCAGAACACAGATCCCACCTTGCCCCCTGGCCATGCTGCACCACCTTGTGCAAGGCACAAACTCAGCTATGCTGGTCATCAGCTCCTGTGGGTTTCAACCGTGGCACAGCCACTGGGGCCTCACCAGGACACCAGTGACAACCAAAGCCCCACCACAGCCCCGGGGCTCGGTGCAATCACCCCAGGCTCTGCTACCCTGCCCGAGCTGGGAACTGGCGGGTGCTGGCCTGGACGGTCACATATACATGGCATGGACTGGGGCTCCTGCGGGCAGGGCAGCCCCCTCCAGACCAGCCGGTGGAGGTGAGCCCAGGGCAGGCAGTGGGCAGTGGACAGGACCTGTCTGGGCGCAGTGCCGGGTATGGCTGCCCAGTGTCCCGGCACGAAGGCGGTCGGCGCTAATGGCATTTACAGAGGCGCCGGGATGAGGCGCGGGACCCGCCGGGCTCTGGCAGCCCCGACGGCTGCCGCCAGCCAGGGCCGTGCCGGGGCACGGGGGCTTCTCCCCTTGCCCTCACTTGCCGAGCGGCCAGGGCAGACCCCCGAGCGCAGATCCGCGTGGCTCTGGCTCGGCTGTCACGGGGGCCGGGAGGAGGGCGAGCAGCAGCGTCAGCACCACAGACCCTCCGTCCTAACCCCGGCAGATCCAACCCGCGAAACTCCCCGTGCCAACCCCTACGCCAGCCCTCCGGTGCCAGAGGGGACACGAACCCCGCCGCGAGTCCCCCGGTACCAGCACGGGCAGCCCTCCCGACGGTAGCGCAGAGACCCCATCTTGGGACACTCCCCGGTCACCCCCGTACTCTGCCGGTCTCCCGGTCCCCAACACCCACCTGTGTCCCGGCTCGGTTCGGTCCGGTCCGGCCCCGCCCGCCGCGTCCGCCGGGAGGGAG
>VWYI01015690.1:142767-164951 GCA_013399455.1 Anthoscopus minutus
GCGCTGTGTTCGCGCTGTGCCCGCGCTGTGTCCGCGCTGTGCCCGGGCTGTGCCCGCGCTGTGTCCGCGCTGTGTCCGCGCTGTGTCCGCGCTGTGTTCGCGCTGTGCCCGCGCTGTGTCCGCGCTGTGCCCGGGCTGTGCCCGCGCTGTGTCCGCGCTGTGTTCGCGCTGTGCCCGCGCTGTGTCCGCGCTGTGCCCGCGCTGTGTTCGCGCTGTGCCCGGGCTGTGTCCGCGCTGTGCCCGCGCTGTGTTCGCGCTGTGCCCGCGCTGTGTCTGCGCTGTGCCCGGGCTGTGTTCGCGCTGTGACCGCGGCGCTCTGGGCAGGGGCATCGCCAGCCCACAGAGT
Organism: Anthoscopus minutus; assembly: GCA_013399455.1. Lineage (NCBI taxonomy): Eukaryota > Metazoa > Chordata > Aves > Passeriformes > Paridae > Anthoscopus > Anthoscopus minutus. The sequence continues at coordinate 143,114 of VWYI01015690.1, forward strand.
CACGGGACGGCGATGGCCCGCGTGGCTGGTGTGGGGTCACCAACGCCACGTCTGTCCCTCCAGCCGGTGGGAACCGGGAGCGGCTGGCCGGCGGGGGCCGGTGCTGCCATAGCACCACGCTGACCTTGCCGGCGGCAGAGCTGGAGCGGGCAGCGCTCTAGGTGGAACCAGAGGAGCTGGAGCAGCCGCCCGTGGCCTGGCAGCCGTGGCCTGACCTTCTCCGGGACAGCTGTAGTGCCGGGAGGGCAGCCAGGGGCCTGTATCCCCATCCCCACCCTGGTATGGTGTCACCGTTGTGTCACCGTTGTGCCACGGTGGCCGCTCCTGCTGGTGATGGCATTCTCCATACCCACCCCAGCCCTTATCTGTGCCTCCTGCAGCCCCCCAAGCCCTCTGCTGGTGGCGGGTGGGTCCTGCTGCTCACAGGCAGGGTGGGGGTCTCAGGAGTGACTCAGAGCGGGTGGTAGAACTTTGGGTGCTGTGGGATGTGCCCAGGGGTATGGGACTAGAGCTGGCCTCTGGTATCCCCCTGGCATCTGGTGGAACTGGGGTGGCTCTCCAACAGGGTAGCTCTGGGAAGGGTGCTGGAGTGATTTCTGTGAAGCACCATGCTCTGCTGATGGGAGAAGGTTTCAGCAAATTGGGCTGTGGGGGAAGCATGTGAGGTGGCTAGGCAAGGCCATGGCACGTGCCCTGGGCTTGTGCTGGCCTCCTGCCACCAACCAGCTGGCCCCAGCCAGCCTGCAGCCCCAGGGACTGGCCCAGCCTCATGGCAAACAGGGCTGAATTGGGTGAGCTGACCCTTGGACTGGGCAAGGAGGAACAACCCCACACCCAGAGCCAGTGGTCTCAGTGCCATCCTGGCTGTGCCTCACTTCTTGCATTGCAGGGAGCCCCTCTGCCAGCATGGTGGCTGCTCATCCTGGTTTCTGTTTCCTCCTCCCAGCTCAGCCCCTGCAGGCCCTGGTGTGCACACCTGGGCTCACTCCTGGCTGTGGGGCAGGTGGGTCAGTACCATTAGCCCCCTGTAGCACCTGGCAGAGTGGTGCTGCTGGCTCTGGTGGGCGGCGGAGGCCCCAGGGCCAGGAGCACTGGGGTGCCGGGGGCTGGCTGCATGCTGGCAGTGGCAGGAGCTGGCTGGGACTGTTTTCCTCTCTGTTTGCTTGGCCCTGAGGACGGCCAGCGATGCGGATCAAGGCCGGTGTCCTTCGGGCAGCCAATTGTTGTCCAGCTCAGAGGGGAGGGAGAGGGGCAGCTACCCCAGGGCTTTCCCAACCCTGGAGAGGGCCACCATGCCAGCACTGCCCAGCTTGAAACAGCACCAGGTTTAGTCCACCCAAACAAGGCTGGGGGGTGTCTGCCAAGACCCAGCATCCAGCGCTCCCCAGCCACCTCCTGGTTGGGATAAGCACCCCATATGCCACCACTGTGGCAGCTCTGGTGCTGTGGGACATCATTCCTGAGTGCCAGCATGTCCTTTTGTGCTCTCACTGAATCCTTTTCCCTGAAGGGCCATGAAAGGACCTTTATCCCCTCTCCTCCTTGTGGCTGGATCACACCCGACAGGAGCCTGTGGTGGACTGTCTAGCCCTGGGACTGACAGTCACCCCAGGTGAGGGGATTCAGCACAGCCCTGTGGGTGCCTCTGTAGGGAGCCAGAGCAGACTGCCCTTTCACTCTGACTGCAGGGACCATATCTTCTCCTTGGTTGGCTCTGGACCGACCACAGCACCCTGGGGAGAGGAGGGACACAGCTGTGGCTATGTCTCCATTTTTGGCCCAGTTATAAATAACTCTAAACAAGGATGCTACAGTTGTCTGGGCTGAAAAGGTGTCCCTGGTCCTCCCCAGCTCCCCAGCCATCTGCCACCCTGCTGGGCAGTATGCCTGGCATCCCCAGGGGCCTCCCAGCAGGCTCCACTCTCCCTGACAGCTTGCAGGAAACTTGGAGATGAGCAGGAGAGCCCCTCTCCAGGGACTGGAGACCCCCCAGCTCTGCCCCACAGTTCCTTCCACTGCCCCATGCTGCACTGCTGGCATCGCCTTGTGCCTCCTCAGAGGTTCTGGCAGCTGCCTGAGCTCCCTCCCTGTCCTCAGGAAGTCTGGGTGGCTGCAGTGTGGAATGCTGAGCTCCCTGTGGTGTGGAGGACCCTGAGGCTTGGGGAGCTGATGGAAGGCAGCTCCCAGCCCCGAGAGACTGGGGCTCTGTGCACATGGGAGTGTTCCCCTGTGAGCAGGGGTCCCTCTACAGGGTGGAGCCGCATCACCCTCCTGAGAGATAATTACCAGATCAGCCCTCCAGCAGCTGATGGCACCCAACATCTCTTTGCTCACCCAAGAGAAAATATTGCTGGCCCCATGTCTGGCTTTCCAGTGGGATGTGGGGAGCAACAGAGCCCAGCAACTGGGGACACTGGGCAAACAAGCCAAGACTCAGGGGAGCTGGGTGCTGGGTGTTTCAAGATCATCATGACTACTTGGGTTTGTTTGGCCTGAAAGGCATTTGAGTTGCATTTAAAGGCATTAAAGTCCTTGCTAAGTCCTTGCTTAATTACCTTAACGACATTTAAGCCTTTGCTGCAAGATGGTCAGCCCATAGAAATAAAGTCCCTGGCCCTGGTGGGGCTGTGGGTGCTGCCAGTGGGGATGGTGGGGACATGGCTGTCCTGCGTGGGTGGCAGAGATGACCAGGCTGCCAGCAGGTGCCAGCACCTGTGGAGGGAACTGAAGGGACAGTCTCCCTATGTCAACAGGAACAGTTTATTCCCACATCTTATGGCTCAGGGCATTCTCCTGTCCTCAAGTGCTCCCAAGTAGCCATGGTGCTTGACAGGTTGGAGCTGGGGGAGCCTGTGTAGGTCCCTCCAAACCCCTCAGTGGTGCAGGGAGGAGGATCGGGGTTACCCCCGGGGCTCGTCCTCCAGTCCTTAGTTTGCAGATTGTGGCTTGGCAAGGAGGTGATTGAGCTCAGAGATAACCCACCCTTCAGGTCTGCTGAGCAGTGCTTTGCTTCTGGCTTCTGTAAAGTTAATTGGTTTCGAGGTTCCAGGAACAAACGAAGGAGAAAAACCCACTCTCCGATGTGCGGGATCATTGAATGCTCTCTGGTGAGTTATAATTGCAAATCATGTTTTGAAATCACATTAACCAATTAGCCTGTGTTGTTGTTGTGCCCTGCCACATGACAGCATGTGCCGCGAGGGAGGCGGCGGCCAAGGGCAAGGGAGGGGGCCACCAGCTGCTCCCCACCACCACCATGTCCAGGCACAAGGTACCAGCACCAGGGTGCTTCTGTGGAGGGAGGGCTGAGGGGAGGAAGGCTCCAGCTCTGGACACGGCCTCAGGCAGGTGTCACTCTGGAGTCCACCCAGCCCATGCTGCTGGCCACAGGCATCCCTGTCCTCTCACAATCAGCATTCCTTTTGTGCTTCACTTGCTTCCTGGTTATGGGGTAAAGAGGGCAGTGGGGGTCTTGGAGCCCCTGTGTGTGCTGGCGCTGTGTCTGTGGGATGCCCAGTGATGGAGACCAGAGGCACCCACTGGAATGTTCCTGGAAAGGGCAATCTCCAGGAGACTTCTTGCTTGAGAGGTCAAGGTGGTGGTAGGGGAACGCTGCTTGGGCTGCAAATCTCACCATTATCTCTGCCGTATCTTCCTGCCATCTGGGCTCTGGGAACACTGGGCAGTGGCAGGCAGCAGCAGGCAGAAGGCTCAAGGGCTGGGGGAGGAAGCAGAGCGTGACAAGGAGAGCGTGTCCTGGCTGTACATGGCACCCACTGCTTTGTGCCTGGGTCCTGGCTAGCCTTGTTCGTGCTGCAACATTTGAGTCCGAGGGGTTCTATGGGATCACTTTGATCTCGAAGCACGGCTGAAGGATAAGATATAGGGCAGCTTTTGGCTGGGGGAAGTGGTGAGAAGGCAAACCCCATGGAGGTGTGCTGAGGGCAAGGGCTCTGGCACAGCACTGGGCTCCCTGCCATTGGTGAGGCAGGATGCTGCTGGAGAGATGAGCCGTGCTGTGCCGTGCTCCCCTGAAGGCTCCTCACATACGGGAATCCAGCGTCAAACTTTCCAGCCAGCTGGAGAAAACCACACGACTGCAATTTTGCAATCCACTGGAGCCCTGACACCAGCAGAGCCATTGGTGAGGCTGGCCAGAGCTGCACTGGGGAAGCACTGTTGAGCAGAGGGCTCAGGCGGTCAAGAGCAGGGTCTTAGCCCACCCCTCTCATGGCTCCTCTCTGTGTTGCCGGCTTGGCTGGACGAGCCTGCAGCTACTGTGTGCCAACTGTGGGGTGCTGGGACAGGCTTTGGGAGGTTTTGGGGACATCTTCACTCTCTTTTCGTCTCCTCAGTGCTTTGATTTTCTGCAAAGCTTCAGCTTGACATGGTGGAGCCCATGTCCTCTGCCCACCTGGAAAGTGGAAACACTGGAGAGGGGTGTCACATGCTGGACAAGAGAAGGGACAGTAAAAAGTAGACACGGCTGCATTTGTGCCACTTGCAGGGGAAGGACATTTAGAGGCTGGGAAGGAGCAGATAGCCTCCAAGTCACTTCCCAGAGGCCCTCCAGTGTGCTACCCCACGGCAGTCACTGCACCCTGTCCCATGGGGCCACACTGCCTGTCCCTGTGCCCAGCACCTGTGCTGTGTTTGCTTACAGGGCGGAAACTCTTGGCTGCCTTTTACAACCCTGGTGAGTTGCATTGCCACCCATCCCGGGACGTCTCTCCACAGGTGCCACGTGGCTGCTCCCGCCTTCACCAGAGCAGGGAAAGGGTTAAGCTGATGGCTTGAGGCCAGCCATGCCCATCCTCTGGGTGCCTCTGGCTCCCCCGTCACATTGCCAAACCTGGCTGCCTCCAGTCTCCCGGCGTGCCAGCCAGCGCTGGTTCAGCACTTACGCATGCTGCTGTTATTAGAAATTAGTCAACGGATGTATGTCTCCAGCCAAAGGAGAGCGGCAGTAACAGGAGCCGCGGGATTGCCGGGAGCGTGAGGGCAGAGCCGCCACTGAATATTTAACATCCCTCGATGTCCAGGCTAGAGGGTGCCTTTTCTCCCGATGGCGACACTCACTGCTGGCTGGCAAAGCCGTTTCCATCCCAGGCTGCCCGAGGCTTCGCAAGGATTTATGAAAGATATGCATAACACAAATAAAACCTTCCAGCAGCATACAGAGCCATTCTGCCAATGCACAGCAGCTGGGCAGGGTTTGCAGCTCAGCATGGGAGGTGGGTGGAGTCCCAAGTGTGGACCCCCAAAAATTTTCCTCCGAAGTAAAAGCTGGGCAGGACAGGAGGGCAGAAGGTAGTTTAGGGGTGACAGACCTCGTCAAGGGACAGGGAATCTTTGGGGACAAAACTGGTGACTCACCAGAGCCCATGGCTCTCCCTAAGTGCAAGGATGCACTTGGGAGAAATTTTCCCTTTGAGGAACTTTTATGGAGACTTGTGTCCTCATGGAAATAGACATCTTTCAGCTCAAATGGGGAGGTTTGATGGAGACTGGAGGAGGGCGCTGGCCCATCCCAATTACTCTGTGTCCTGTTGGGATGATTCGACATGGATTGTTTACTCCCAGTGTGCTGAGATGCTGGGGCGAGTGCTGTGAGGGCAGTGGGCACCACGAGCAGGGCAGCCAGCTGGGCTGGTTTAATGCGGGAACAGCCTGAGCTCCCCAGGCCAGGGAGAGAATCTGACTGAAGGAGTGCTGCTGGGTGACCTGTCCCTGCCTAAGAGAAGGGAAAACCCTGTGCCCACACTCAACACATACCGGATTTAGCCCTTCAGGTAGATTAGAGCCACTGTCCCAGTCCTGCCTCTTTGGAAGCAGCCACTGGCCTCCGGCAGGAGCCTCAACTTCTGTAGGTAGGGATACCCGCTGGCGTGTCAGCCTGGCAGGATAGGGGTGCCTAGAGGGGCACAGACCCCTGGTGCGGTCACCATGTGCCGTGCATTGGAGTTGCTTGGTGACGTACCTATTCCAGACAGGGCAGCACTGCCTGGACACTGATGGCCAGCGGGGCATGATGCCTGGTGTGGGGGTTATTCACGGGTGATGCTCAGTGACACCCTGGTGCCCGGTGGGGCGGCGATGCCCAGCGGGCGGCTGTGCCCGAGGAGCGGTGGTCCCGCCGGGGCGGGGCGGGGCGGGGCAGGGGTCGGTCGACGCGGGGCTGTCGCTCCACCCGCTCCCCAGCGCTCCTCCTGCGCCCCGGCGGAGAGGAGATTGGGAGCCTTCGCGCTGGGGGCGGGCTCGGGTCCGGTTTAATCTCCGGCTCCGCCGGGATTACGGTCGCAGGATAGTCTCTAATCCACGGCACCGGCCACCGGGGGCTGCTTGGCCCAGCCCGCAGCAGAGGCACCGCGGAGAGGGGGCAGGTAGGTCTCCGATCTCCCCTGCTGCTCTCACTCTCAGGCTCACTGCCTTCTCCTTCGTGAAGCTCCGTGGTTGCAGCCTGCTAGGCGCTCGCACCCGTCACCTCCCCAAGTTCTCCTGCGTACTCCGTCCAAATCCTTTCCGCCCATCTTTCACCGGCTCCGCTTTCTTCTCTCAGCTCGGCTTTCTCTTCGTTCCTTCCTCCTCCTCCCGGCGTCGGACAGACTTCGGGGCCCGGGAACTGTGGCAGGTGGCAGCGCCACGGGACTGTTTGCTTCGCTGTACTCCTGCCACTTCGCAGCGGCTGGCACCTTCCCACGGGTGGGTGACCGATCCCGCGATCTGCAGGGGGAGGCAGGGCCCGGCCGTACCGCCTGGGTACCCCAACGCCCTGACACTGCCCCTGCCTGGGTCACGGTGCTGGGGGCTTCGGCGTGCATCATTCCGCTGCTACTCATAGTGACACCGACCCCCAAACTCCTTTTACTTTCCCTTTTTTCTGCTTTAATTTTTAATCGCCCATGGGAATGACATATGTTTCTGAAGGCTGGAAGCGGCTGTGGCCAGGATCGGGTGTCAGGGATGCCGGGGTGCTGGAGCAGGGGCCAGAGGCAGGGAGAGTGATGCTGGCCGTCATGGGCACTGCGGCTGGCTGGCTGGGACCTGCGTGCGGTGATTCCATAGGCTGTGGTATTTATAGAGCCTGGCTGCCCGGGACAGCAGCGTGGAAAGCCGGGCAGCACACTGCGTTCCTGTCGGCCACGCGCGTCCTATGCCAGCCGGCATGGTGGCCCTCTCTGCCGTGTCAGCTGTGAAAGTCTCACTGGATAGAAATCTTCCCCAAGGGAAACTGAACCACAGTGGGCAGATGCGGGACTTGAGGTCCCCAAGCTGAGCTGGCTCTGCGGCGGCATGGGTGAGAGCTGGAACCTGGCAAGTCCCCAACAGGTGGGATGGCAGGAGAGCAGGACCATGGCTGGCTGAGGAGGGCATGGCTGTGCAGAGCTGACGCACAGGAGATGGGGAATTTTCCACTGGTGTTTGGACCAGGCCCAAGATGAGGTGTTAGACCTGCCTGGTTCCTGTGGCTTCTAGGGGGTACCCCAGAGAAAGCTGTCTGTGCCTCACAACACCGCCCCATCTCCCAGAACAGAGTGCTGCTGTGCCTTGACTCTCTGGTGGCCAGGAGTGCTAAGGGGCAGTGGGACACTCCGTTCCACTTGGGGATGCCATGGGGGTGCTGGCACTGCAGGGGACCCTGGCTGAGGGGCAAAGGGCCCCTCAGCACCCGGCCGTGCTGCAGCTGTAATCACAACTGGGGCCACGGCCACGGCAAACAAACAAGCAGCGGCAGAGCCTATTTTCCTTGGCGCATGGGGATGGGGGGAAGGAGCGGAATCCCACGGGCTCCTTTGGAAGTGCAACCCTTGAGAAAACAGAGGCGGCTCAGGGCAGGACGGAACCCCATGCCCCCAGCTCTCCTCGCCGCGTGGGTCTCAGCCGCTGCGTGCCTCCCCAGCTGTTGACGCAGGTCCGGGACTGGCTGGGTCCCCTGTGCCAGCAGGACACAGCCCGCCCTGTCCTGCTGTCCCCAAGGAGAAATGTCAGGCTGGTCCAATGGTGAGAGTGGCATGGCCAGGCACAGTGGTGGTACCATGGGGCTTGGGCGAATCATGGTCCCTGATTGGTACAGGGGGCAGTGCTGGGGGTGCTGGAGGCACATGGGGCTGCGGCTGAGGCCAGTCCCTCCTGATGTCCCCAGCACGGCCAGCAGCAAATGGCACCTTGGAGTTTTTGCTATTGACCCCTCCACTGAGGCCAGTTGTGTTTTGGGGAGTGTGAACTGCTGGAAAGCATCTTGCTTCCAAGGCAAAACAGAACTCCAGATGTGGGGTAGAAAACCCAACATGTCCTTTTCCAGGCACTGTCTGTCCATCAGTCTCTGCAGGGCCCCTACCTGTACAACCATCTTCCCTGTGTGGCTCTGTGTTCCCATAGGGCAGTGTTTGAAGTTTAAAGCAAAAGCAATCATACAGCCTAGGGCTGCCTGAGATGCTTTGAGCTCAAGCTGCTGCCTCACCTAGCCTCCCCAAGAACCACACCGAGTACCATCGGCCTCGTGCTGTGCCCACCCTGTCCCCATCTCCATGCTACCAGCTGCATCTGCCACCTGACCTTGTACCACATGGACTCAAGCTGGCAGGTGACAGCAACAGCCTGGGCTGTCCCAGTGTGTGACATGACTCCCCTCACCTGGCCTCAGCTTTCTCACTGCTCTTCCCAGCTTGCCAGCTCGGTACTGGTGCTTGGATGTTGGAGCATGTGGCAGGATGGTGATGGCTGATACCTACAGAATGGCCCCATCCTGGGTTGTGTTCCTGGCAGGTGATGCCTGGCTGAGCTGTACTGTAGTTCTGGCACTGGAAAACCTTCTCCATGGCCCCACCATGATGTTGTCTCCACCATCCCCTTCCCTGAACTGCCTTTCCTGTTCCTGGTGCGTCCCAGATCCTAGCACATCCATTGCTGCAGGGCACTGCCATGGGCCAGCTCAGCCATTGGCATGTTCTGCATGCAGGCACATTCCCAGGCTCAGACAGAGCTGTCCCTCAGGATATGGGTGGCACTTGTGCTCTTAGAGGTAAGACACATGATGCAACAGAGATGGCCAGTAGTGCCTGCACAGGTGTTGGTGCTGCCAGAACCCTGCTAGACAGGACAGCAGCTTCCAGAGCCACTTGTTCCTACTTTTTACTGCCAATCCTGACCTGGCTGGAGCACCAGAGGAATTGCCTGACCCAAGGCTGAGCCATGGTGTGGTATTTGGGGCTGAGAGACGAAGTGAGCCCAGGAGAAGTGCCCACTCTACCCATCTTGTGCTGGGGGCATGAGTAGGGCTGGCATGATCAGTTGGTGAGGCTGTCATCTCCAAAGGATCGCAGGTAGAGCTATTGCAGGAGTATCTCCCACAGATCTGTTTGGGGAAGGTCTACAGCAGGGCTACTCAGAGAGGTTCTTCAGCCATGCTCCAGGCAATTTGCCTCCAGCTATCCTTTCCCACAGCTGCTGGGGTTCCCATGCCCATGTGGGTGCCCACCCAGAACCTTTGCCCCAAAGGCGAGGTGCCTGCCCACTTCCTCTGGGGGAGGTGGTGCCCTGACACTGACTTGGCTTAGCTGGGAGGTGGGGGGATGGAACACCACAGGTTAAAACCAGGTTTGGGTTACTAATTTTAGGAAGGCAGGCTTGGGGGAAAGCTATGGCTGTATGTGCTTCAGGGGAAGGGCAGACCCTACTCCCATGGAGAGGGGTTCTCTGTGGAGTGCAGGGAGAGGGGGGTTTCTCTGCTTGTGCCCTGCTGGGGTCAATTTCCCTGGGGAGGAGTTGCCCAGAGACCACCGAGGTTTGAGCTGTTGCCCAGCTGTACCTGTGTGCCCACACACCCTTGTGCCCACAGCAGTGCCGGAGGCTGACCAGGGACCCCAGGCTGATGTCACTCTGAGCCCAGCAGCAGTGCTGGAGATAACCCCAGGGCTGGGGTTGATGGCAGCTGAGGGAACGTGACCGGCATCCCTGCCTACTTGCCCATGCTGCCCATCTTTCTGGCAGGGCTCGGTCATCAGCACAGCCTCAGGGAATATGAGACCTGTGTGCCCAGCTCTGCTGAAACCCGAACAGCCACCTGGGCAGGCGGGCACGGGCGGGGGGGCTGCCATCCCCCTGGCGCACACCGGCAGCAGCGGGATACCTGGGTGCCAGCACGCAGGCCGGCAGCTGCGGCAGGCTTGGCGCTAAAGCCGGATTACCACCCGGAATAGTCCCACGGCCCCAGCTGGGCCGGATTATAAAGGATTCATCTGCAAGGGAGAGGAGATGGGGAGGGAGTCTGCCCTCTGGGGGTCCCCGGTCTGGGGGAGCACTCACCTGCTCCCAGGGAGACCCTGTGCCTTCGCTCCCCACAGGTGGGAGCAGTGGTGCTGACAGATGGGTGCTGTGGGCTGTAGGGACACGATGGGCCACGGTCCCCCGGGCTGGGGCTATCTGGCACAGGCACGGCTGGCAGGCGCTGGCTGCCTGTCCCCACGAGTGCCCCACGCCCACCGGCACCGCCTGCGCCCCTGGGGACTGTACAGAGCCGGGTCCTGACCGAGGGAACACGCACAGTGCAGGAGCCAGGCTTGCTCGGGGTGATAGACACCCTCCCGGCCACATTGCTAGATGCAAGGGACCTCCCATCGAATTTATCTGCTGGCACTGCGGACAGAGCTCCCCCTGCCCAGCCCCAGGCTCCCGCCTGTGCCTCCCTCCCCCTGGGATTTTCCACCTTTTAAACAAAGTCTGCATGAAAGTGAGATGTGAGGCAGAGAGAGGGATGCAGTCCCTTCCAGGACTGAAACCCTCACCATGGTGCCCTGGTCCCTGAGGAAGGCGGTTAGGAAACTAGGGTGAGCCCAGGACTGCTCATCTGCCAGAGCAGGGCAGGGATTTGGGAGCCCTGCCGCCCCACACACGTGTCCCCATCCCAGCGAGGGCGGGCAGGCGTCTGTGCTGGCCGGGACGCAGCGTGCGAGACCAAACGCAGCCTCCCCTGAAGCGCAGACGTGGCCGGCGGGACGGTACGTGCCGTCCCACGCATCCAGCTCCGTGCTCCATCTGTAGGGGCTGCGGGACAGCATCAGGGCCCAGCTCAGGCTGCCTGGCCACGCCGTAGTGTTGGTGGGGTGTCACCAAGCGCTGGGACAGCCAGAGCAGCCTGGTAGAGGTGGGAGGTCTCGCTGCAGCGAGGCTGTCACTGTCCTTGTGTCCCAGAGCCCAGCAGCAGAGAGGCACATGCCAGGAAATCGATGCAGCTTGCTCAGCACCCCCAGGAACGCAGCCCTGGGTGCCACAGCAGGGGCAGTCTGCGCAGGGCATGTGGCCACACCATCACACTGGGCAAATGGGCACTGGGGCTGGTGGTCAGGAGTGGGATGATGCCAGGCAGCATGTGGGGTGCCCAACATGGCAGTGAAGATGGCAGCATCCCATCTGTGTGGCACCCTGAGGAGACGTTTTTTGCCCAGAGCAGAGGGTTCCCAACTAAGGTGGGCACACGGTGAGGCGGTGAACCTATCAACCCCAGCCTGGAGGGGAACCAAGCCACCTCTTCAGGGCCACTCGTCTCTCTGTATTTGTTGTTCTGCCTTATCGCAAGGCAAACAGCAGCAGGCAGGGCTCGCACTGCCCGATCAAATCGTCTCATGCTCCCTCCTCTTTCATCTGCCCCCCTGCCCTGGCCACTGCCACCAGGAGACCCTGGCCGAGGGGCAAAGGCCAGGGCCAGCTGGGGAAGTGGCAGTGAGTGGTGCTGGGCCTGTGCCAGGGCTGTGCCAAGGCTGTGCCAGGGCTGCCTGGTGGGAGGAAGCGTCTGGGTGGCAGCACGAAGCCCGGTGCATGCTAAATGAGTTCGGCTGTGCCGCTTGCTATTCTGAGAGATGCTTGGGGGAAGAAGTTGGTATTTCCTGAGCTGCCCAGAGAGGTGTAATTATAACCTGGGAGAAGAAAGGGGCTGCAGACAAGAGTGCCCAGCCTTCCTGGCGCCCGTGGGGGAGCGGGCAGGAGAGTGGGCAGCTCCTGCCTGCCACCAGCGGGATGCGGTGAAGCCCTGCCAGCAGGCAGCTCAGTGGCACTGGGGGGCTGAGGGAGGTGATGGAACATTATGGATGTGGTGCCCCCTCCTCAATCCCATACTGGGTGAGTGGTGGGTTCAGTGATGCCTGCCCATGGTGGTGGGAAGACGCAGAGTTAACGGTGGCTTTTGGATGTGCTGGCAGCCTTGTTCATGCCTGGATCCATCCCAAGCGGAGGCCTAGTGGAGGGGATAAATCATCACCCAGAGCCCGCCCTGTGCTTCCCTCTCATCCCCCACATGGCTGAACCTTCTCATTCTGGTCCCTGCTGGTCTGCCTCCATTTTCCCACCTGGCTGGATGCTGCAGGCAGGGTGGCCCCACCCTGGGCCAACCTTAGGGGCTAGGCCCCCCTGACAGTGCCAGCAGCCAGTGTGTGTGGCCTGGGATGACCCTGCCAGGTCTTTGTGGCCTGAATGGGCAGGGACAAGCAGGGCAGCAGCTCAGGAGACCGGAGGTGCTGGCACCCACACCCTGTCATGTCATCTTTCCCTTTCGTGCCAGGAGGACTGCTGGACCTGACTGTGCTGTGGGAAGGCTCCTCAGATCTCTGGGGACACCAGTCCTCTGGGAGGATAAAGATGGGCATGGGCCCTGCTCACCCCATGGCGACCCCAGGCAGCAGAGTGGTGGGGCATCAGCATCCTCCCGGGATTGGGGACCACACTGCATCCCAGCCAGGCCTAACCTCCAGCTGGGTGGCGCCGGCCCTTGGCTGGTCATAGCCTCAGTGTGGAGCCCCCTGGCCAGCCGGACAAGACCCCAGCCCCTCGGGGCAGTAGGGGGTGGCGGGACCCTGCCCCGGCTGCCAGCCTGCCCCAGAAAGCCACCCTGTGCCGTTTCCCAGCGGGGCGGGGAGGGCCGGGGCTCGCACAGAGGCGGCTTTGTGCGGCGTGCCAAGGCGTCCCGCGCTCGGCAGCCCGGCCGCCTTCCCCTGCCAAGGAGCTGTCTCCCGGCCCCGCGCTCTTTCCTGCTCCGTTTGTCCAGCCCTGACGTGCCCCCGAGCCCCTCGCCTTGGCACCCCGGCAGCGGCGGGACGTGGGTGAGCCCTTCGCGCCAGGCAGAACCACGGGCTTTACGAAACGGTGGCTGGGGGGTCCCCGAGCTCCCTACCCCGTCCTCAGCCACCCTCCCAAACACCTCCACTCGCCTGCTGGCACCCGTGTCCAGGAGGGGGAAACTGAGTCATGGAGCCGAGAGCTTCGGGCAGGGGAGTGGAGGTGGGCAGGCGGCGGGGATGGGGACTCTGGGGTTGGGCAGTGCTGTGAGCAAAGGAATGGGGTAGGCTGGGGGATGTCTGGCTGGGCGGGGCGACAATCCCACTTTGGGACTCTAGTGGGGTACCGGAGCTGGGGCTGAGTTCCATGGGACATTGTGTGCTGAGCGGGCAGAAGGGAGCAGCACAGCCGCGGTGATGCCTGGCTCGGTGACTCTCATCCCCGGGTGTCTGTCTCTGCCGTGCCACTAGCATTGGTACTGAGCCCAACTCCAGGGTCCTTGGTGGAGGCAGGACTTGTGAGACTCCAGGCCAGCCCCTCTGGCTCTCCTGCCCAGAGCTGAACCTCTGTTGCCTCCCTCTTGCAGAGCCTGAGTAGAGCCCATAGCAAGCCCAGCTATCTCCCAGCCATGGATACCACAAACGTGCCCCTCCAGGCCGAGATGGTGGAGCTGGTGCCCAATGGGAAGCACACGGCCGCACTCACCGCCTCTACTGTCCCCTCACTGGCGGGTGACAGGTAGGGGCCTCAGGGCAAGTGGCAGTGCCAGGGACTTGGGGGGTCCTCCAAGCTGCTCCCTGCCCTTGAGATACCAGCCAGTGCTGATGGCCTCTGTCTCTGCTTTGGCTTCACTTCTTTCCCTCTACGGACAGATTTGAGGAGAACCAGACTGGCGTGGCAGAGATGGAGGAGTTCCTGCCCCATGGTGCTGAGAAGAAGCAAACACACTTCACTGATGTGAGTAGCAGCACGGGCACTGTGGTGGGGGTGGGATGGGGCAAGCTCCCAGTGTGACTGGTGCATCCTCTCCCTGTTGTCTCCTGTGAACAGTTTGAAGGGAAGACGTCTTTTGGGATGTCCGTCTTCAATCTGAGCAATGCCATCATGGGCAGTGGCATCCTGGGGCTGGCCTATGCCATGGCAAACACCGGCATCATCCTCTTCCTGTGAGTGCCATGGGGGTATGGGAGGGAGTGTCCAGGTGTGGGGGGCTCCTCCAGGTGGATCAGTGGGTGCAGGCAAGAAAGGAGTCTGACTTGGGGTGATGCAGGGACCAGTGACCTGCTGGCTGAGCAATGCCCATTCCTGGCATAAGTCTGCTTGCTCTGTTGAGTGCTATGCTCCACTTGGGGGGAGGAGGGTGCAGGTTTGCCTCCCTTACTACAAAGTCAGATTTCCAAAAGCGGCCTCAAGAACATGAATGATGTCTCCTTTTGGGTGTAGAGACATTGAATCTGCCCCACGAACACCCAGCTGGTGCTGAGGCAAGGGGGTGGTATCATGCCAGGACAGCTGCCCACAGGCAGAGCACATCTGCTTGGGGTTTGCCCCACAGCCATGTCTGAGCCCTGTCCTGTGACCCACTGATAACTGTGCTCTCCTCTGCAGCTTCCTTCTCACAGCAGTGGCCCTGCTCTCCAGCTACTCCATCCACCTGCTGCTCAAGTCCTCAGGCATTGTGGGTGAGTGCCAAGTCCTCAGCAGGGCCATTCCAGGGGGTCCCATCCTGACTCCCACCCATCACGGCTCCCTGTCCCACAGGCATTCGCGCCTATGAGCAGCTGGGCTACCGAGCCTTCGGCACGCCGGGGAAGCTGGCTGCTGCCATCGCCATCACGCTGCAGAACATCGGAGGTGAGGGTGGCACTGGGGGGACCCGACGGGGCTGGGGACAGGGGATGGGATCAGAGAACACCAGTGTAGCAAGACCTCGTTCTGCCCTGCAGCCATGTCCAGTTACCTGTACATTGTCAAATCTGAAGTGCCTCTGGTCATCCAGACCTTCCTGAACCTGGAAGAGAAGACCACGTGAGTGTCTCCTGCCCACGCTGCCTGCGTGCCTTCCCCGGGAAGGCGCCGGGGCTCTGGCTCCAGCTGTGCAGCCCATGGCAGGGATTTACTATCATTAAGCCACTACTATTTTTGATAACTGTCAGTGCTGAATAAGCCCCTGGGTGAGATTAAACCGAGCTGAACTTCCAATCCCTGCTCCTCACATCCCCTTGGGATCAGGCTTTCCTCCTTGAGCAGAACCTGGGGCTACAGGGTGGGGGACTGGTTGGGTATAGCTCCCCCCACCCCAGATTCGCATCCCCACTAGCAACTCCAACCCTTGTGGATACACGACTGTGGGGGTAGGCAGAACCCTAGCTCAAGGGCCCTCAGGGATGCTGGCCTCAGGGATCCCCAAGGATGCCATCTCAGGATTCCCCAGGGATGTTAGCAAAGCAGGAATGCCAGCCTCAGGGGACACCACTGCCCCTGGGACTTACCAGCTTAAGGGTCCCTAGGAATGGCAGACAGCCCCTCCAGTGGCTGCCTCTGCCCTCTGTGCCCCAGCAGAGTGGGGTGGTGAGCAGGCCCTCTGCTTCCAGGGACTGGTACATGAATGGCAACTACCTGGTGATCCTGGTTTCTGTCACCATTATCCTGCCCCTGGCCCTCATGAAGCAGCTGGGTAAGTCAAGGAGATGCTACCCATGGCACTGTGGTCTGGCACCCTGGGTCTCCTGTCTGGTGATGGTGCCAGGCTGGATGTGCTGGGCAAGAAGGGGATGCTTAGCCAGTGCAAGGGTCCTGCCCACACCCACCAGCCACTCTCCTCCCTCCCCAGGCTACCTCGGCTATGCCAGCGGCTTCTCCCTCAGCTGTATGGTCTTCTTCCTCATCTCGGTGAGCACCTGCTGGTGCCTTGGGGTGCCAAGCATCCCTTGTGTTGGGGTGTGAGGCTGGGCTGGTTGCTGTGGGGACAGCAGAGGCAGCAGGAACAGCGGACGCTCGGGGCTGCAGAGACGCTGTGGCAGGGCTGTCAAGCTGCTGGGTTATTTTTGGCTGAAGGAACCGAATGTTGTGGAAAAGGAGAAGGGGAAGGTGCTGGGAGGGCATCTGCACATGTGGGCCCTCCACGTGCTGCTGCCTCGCTCTGTCACACCACCCACCCCCACAGGGACAGGTTAGGGGAGCAGCATGGCCACAGGGCAGCACTAACAAAGGGTGTCCCTTAGAGGGGTCCTGGCAGGATCACTCTTCTGCTAGGCACGGTGCTGGTGTGGGCAGCGTGTGCTGTGAGTTGGGGGCACCAGGAGCTGACAAGTCCCATCTCCCCACCACCCCAGGTCATCTACAAGAAGTTCCAGATCCCCTGCCCACTTCCAGAGCAGAAGTGGAACATCACAGGCATCTTCGACGTAACCACGGCCAGCACTAGTGACTACCAGAATGACTACACAGTCCTCCAGGCCCCCGAGCAGGACACTTGCACACCCAGCTTTTTCACCCTGAACTCACAGGTAAGGACCAGGGATGCACCCCTGAGGTTCTGGGTGAGCCCCCACCCCTTGCACCCCATGAAGATGGGTGGTCCTGGTGCTGGCAGCATCTGCCTCTGAGCCCCCAGCAGCCAGTCGTCCTCCTCTCACACAGACAGCGTACACCATCCCCATCATGGCCTTCGCCTTCGTCTGCCATCCTGAAGTCCTGCCCATCTACACTGAGCTGAAGGAGTGAGTCCTGGGTGGGGGCACCCACAGGGAGGGGTGGGCTTCATCCAGCGCCCACCCAAAGGCAGTGCCATCCATGTGTGGGACCTGTGCCAGGGCATCATGGGGAGGTGGGTGATATGACCCTGGGTGGGTGGATGGTGGCTGATAGGACCTGGGATGGGTGACATCAGCTTCAGGAGGTGAGTGATACAACCTGGAGTGGGTGGGCAGGTGAGTGGTAGGCAATATCACCCCTGGGAGATTGGTGATACAACCTGGAGGGGTGCTATCACCCTTAGGACATGTGTGATGTGACTCAGAATGGGTGGAGGTGGGTGCCGTGACCCAGGGCTGGTGGTGTGACCCCTGGGATGTGAGTGCTCTGACCCAGAGACAGTGGGTGCTAGTTGGTGGTGGGTGATTCAACACACCACCCTGCCCAAGAAAGGGGACATAGCCCCTGTCCACACCTCCCCCACACACCTCAAAGTGTTTTGGCATCACCCCTCCTCACTGGGTGGGTGCTTGGTGTCAGTGCGTGCCACGGGGCTGTGCTGAGCCCACTGTGTCCTGCAGCCCCTCCAAGAAGAAGATGCAGTGTATCTCCAACATCTCCATCATGGTCATGTACCTCATGTACTTCTTGGCTGCCCTCTTTGGCTACCTCACGTTTTACGGTGAGCCCTCAGGGAGGGGACTGGGGCTGGCACACCTGTGCCAGGGGGGTGATGGTGCTGGGGCTCACACAGGGGCTCCTCAATGGTGTTCACAGACGGTGTGGAGTCAGAGCTGCTGCACACGTACAACAAAGTGGATCCCTTTGATGTGCTCATCCTGTGTGTGCGTGTGGCTGTGCTGACGGCTGTCACACTCACCGTCCCCATTGTCCTCTTCCCGGTGAGTGGACCCACAGGAATTCCAGGTAGCTTCAGCATCAGGCTTTGAGAAAGGAAACTGAGGCAGTGATGAAGACAGGGATTGGGGAACAAGACATTCTGGGTGCCAGGAATAGGGGTGATGAGGCAGAGGCAGGGCCACAGGGACAAGGCTGTGATGGGGTGACAGGACCCATAGGGCATCAGGGTCAGAGCTTGGGAAGGGAAAGGGGTGATGGTGACCTGCGGGGCCATAGGGATAAGGCTAGAATAGGGGTGATGGGGACCAGCAGGACTGCAGTGACAGGGTATTGGACCTGGCTCCAAGGATGGAGTATGATACCCTGTCCCTGCCCCCAGGTACGTAGGGCCATCCAGCAGATGCTGTTCCAAGGGAAAGACTTCAGCTGGATCCGCCACAGTGCCATTGCTGTGATCCTGCTGACCTTCATCAACCTCCTCGTCATCTTCGCCCCCTCCATTCTTGGCATCTTCGGCTTGATTGGTGGGTGGCAGCGCCCTGCTCCTGTCCCTCCTTGATCATGGGGTGTTGCAGCAGCATGCCAGCCCCTGTCCTGACTGGTGCTCGACTTTAACTGACCCTCCCGTGCCTCAGTTTTCCCTTCTCACCACAGCAGGATCAGGTGGTTGTGTGAATCCCCCATCCCATCCCTGTCCTGGCAGGCTGGTTCCCACAGTGTGGTGCCGGCACTTGCTCTTCCCCTGCGTGTTTCCCTTGATCCCCTCAGCCAGGCTCCCCCTGCTCGGCACTCAGCTCAGTGCCAGGGCCTGGGCTGCGGGAGGGGTGTGGGGACAGTGCCAGCACACCGTGTCCTGGGTTCCTGGAAGGCTTTGCCAGGACTGGAGGGGGCAAGGAGGGGGTGGGGGTGGACAGGACCTGTCCTGGTGGTGGGGCTGGCAGGGCTGAGCTGCAGGGTGGGAGGCTCCTGCCCACTCTGTCCCTGTCTGCTCCAGGTGCCACCTCTGCTCCCTGCCTCATCTTCATCTTCCCTGCCATCTTCTACATCCGCATCATGCCCAAGGACAAGGAGCCACTGCGCTCCACCCCCAAAATATTGGTAAGCATCAGCAGGGGTACAAGGACAGGGACAGGCATGGGGTTCTGAGGCTGGCTGGGAACCCTGTTGCTCTGGCCATCTCTGAGTCCTTTCCTTGTCCCCACAGGCTGCTTGCTTTGCCCTCCTCGGGGTGGTCTTCATGATCATGAGCTTGAGCTTCATCATCATCGACTGGGCCACGGGTGGGGGGAAGAGCGGCGGCAGCCACTAGCCACTGCCGGGTGCCCACGCCAACCTCCCCCCCACCCACCTGGTGCCCCAGGGAGAGCCGACCCCGGGCTCAGCCCCCATGCTGCAGCCCCACCAGGATTCCCTGGGGACTTCTGCTGTTGCTGCCCATCACCTGTGGTGATGGTGAGAGGGCATGAGCCATGGCAGGCATGGAGACTCCTCAATCCATGTCCGGGATGGGGCAGTGAGCCCAGGGCAGGTCCTATGCCCCAGTCACTCCAGTGGGCACCTTCCCTGCTCTGCGCCTCAGTTTCCCCATCTGTAAAATGGGGAGAATAATACTGCCCTACCTCACCCGGAGCTGGCTGTCAGGTAGAGCTTTTCTGCACCCCAAGAGCTGCCAGCAGCAGACACTATCAGGGGTGCAGGGCACTGCCTGCCGTGGGGACCAAGGACCGGGCACTTTCCTGGTTCCCCCCAGATAGCATCAAGAGCCTGCTGAACAGTGTCCATGGGGGCTGGAATCCAGCGGGGTGGTTGGATCTGTGACAGCACCTGTGCCCAAGCCACCTGCCCTCTCCCTTGCCATCCCCCTGTCCCCAAAGAGATGCCACCCACTGCCCTGGCATCACAGGGTAAGTGTGGTCCTCATGCTGTGGCTGGTGGTACCCAGCCTGCTGCTTCTGAGCCTGCCAGGGGAACTGTTGGCTCCTGGTGCCTGCAGATGGGACCCTGCTGACCCCTGGGCCGTGAATGGGGATCAGCTGTATTGCTCTAGGGAGGTGGCACGCACGACAGGGGCTTGCATCAACTGGCATCCTGCCATGCTGTGGCTTGGCTGCTGGGGGCCTGGTGCACCGAAGTCACATGAGGGGGATTTGGGGTGGCTGGGGGCAGCACTCACTGGGGGCAAGCTCAGGGCTCTGGAGGCACCCCTTGTCTGCATGCCCAGATGCCACAGTGATGGGCAGCCCAGCAACCCAAGCTGTCCCTGTTCACCTTGCACCCTGGGCCAGCACTCAGACCCCCACAGCCCTCACCCACCCTACTATCCATCCATGCCGCTGGGATGTCCCAAACCATGCCAAAACCCAGAGAACAGCTCTCCTACCCCCCGCCTCCCCTCCCAGTACAGAGGGCAGCCTGGCAGGGAGGGCAGCACTGGGTTGGGAGGGGGGTCTGTCCTGCGGCAAAGTACATAAGAGACGTATTTTTTTATGAGGTGGTGGAGGCTGGGATGCTTTTTATAAATACTGTACATAAGAGTAGATCTTTTTTAATGTGTTGTGTTGCTCTGGGTAGCTCTGTATAATGTACATATTATATGGGGGGCACTGCCGCGGACCCTCACCATGGCCCTGGGTCTGCCAGCTGCAGCGTGGCCCCGCTGTTCCTGTCACCAGCCTGGCTGCCCCAGGGCCACCCCTGACACTTGTAAATTATTGGTGGGGGTAATAGTGGTGGTGGCAGCAGGCCAGAGGTGAGAATAAAGATGTGAATGTGCCCAGGTGTCAGGCATCACTGGGGCAGGTGGGGTGCTGGCATGCTGGCTGGCACATGACACACGCCATCCTGAGGGGCACGGACAGACAGACATGTGCCATATGGGTGCACAGACGTGGGCGAGGACAGCAGGGGTCGATGGACACAGACATGTAGGGTTAGTGCACACGGATGAACAGCAGGACAGACAGCATGGACATAGAGCAGGACAGCACACACACATGGACATGGATGAGCAGGGGCTCCCATGGGAGCAGGGCCCCTGTGGGAGTGGAATCCCCTGGGGAAACAGGACCCCAGGGGGTGGAATCCCTGGGGAGCCGGACACCTGTGAGAGCAGAATCCCCAGGGCAATGGGACACATGTGGGACTGAGGCCCTGGGGAGTGGGACTCTTGAGGAGTGGGATATGTGGGAGCAGGAACCCCATTAAGTGCCACAGCAGCAGTATCCCTGGAGAGTGAGGTAGCAGGGCTCCAGGGAAGCAGTGCTGGGCCATCTTGTGCCTGGTGCCAGGGCAGTGGGTGCCCCCAGTGCCAGCCCTCCAGCCCTCGCCCATGGCACAGTGTGGAGGGGGGGGTGAGCCCCCCCAGCCCTGGCCCTTTGCTCCCCTCCTCTGGCCCTAGGTCTGGGCCCAGTGCCAGCTCGTTAGCGAAGCCTTATTAGCACGGCAACCCGCTCCCACGGGAACGGCCCTGCTCCCACCACACCAGGCCCACGGGCACAGGCCTGCAGATCCCACAGGGGTTACTGTATCACTTCCCCTAGCATTCTGAGTTAAAACGCATCCCTGGCTGCCCTCATCCTGCTCAGTTGGTGTCAGTAGGGGTGTGCGGAGGGGCTGTAAGGTATGGGCAGGCATGAGGCACTGCTGTGGGGCTAGCATGGAGTGAGGGTGGCTAGCTGGGCACAGGTCAGGCACGTGGGTTGGCAGGCACACCAGGGCCCCCTCCTCAGGAAGTGGGGGCCAAATCTAGTTTCTAAGGGAGCAGCCGGGGAGCTGGGAGATAAGGCAAGTGCTTGAGGGACCCCCAGTCCTGGGAGAGACCTGGAGATGCCCCATCCTGCCCAGTCCCATCTTGCCCAGCGGTGAGCACTACGGTCCCGTGTCCCAGGCACTCCCAGCCCCAGCACCTGCCAAGGAGCTCCCTCCTCCAGACAGGGTACACAGGACCCTGATGAGTGAGAGCTGCCCAAGCTCTGAGCCACCACCCCGTGACACCGTGTCTGCACAGAAGGTAGCCCTGAAACACAGCAGCACCCAAACCACTATTTCCAGGGCTGCACCGACTGCTCTGCACCCAAAGGACCCCAAAATGCAACACCTGGAATCCATCGCCCTCCCCATGTGTGTCCCGGGGCGCACTGCGGCCGATAGCCGCCTGTCCCGGGATACACCGTGTCCCAGCCACATTTGTATCCCGGAACACACCGTGTCCCTTTTTCTTCCCGTCCCTCACAAC
>VWYI01015690.1:168877-185826 GCA_013399455.1 Anthoscopus minutus
TTTTTTGGGCTTGCATAAAAATAGAGGAAGGGAGGGACCAGCTGTGACTTTCAGAGGTTGCGTGGCCCCAGCACTGCCCTGGGTTCTGTGTGAGCCGCCTGCTTTCCTGTGCTACGTCCTGTCTTGAGGGTGTTTTCTGTCTTCACTCCTTCATGAGTCCTGGCTGTTGGAGAAGTTGGGTCCTCTTCAGTGAGGACACTGAGAGCACAGGTGCTGCCATTTCTTGCGATGGGCTAGGAGGTGGCACAGTGAAGGGGACCAGGGAAGAACTCAGTGCTGTTAGGTCCAGAGGGATCTGACCTCCAACCCCCTGGAGCTAGTGTATGGGCTTGGGATAGGCTGGGATGGCATGGGTCGCTACAGGGCCCCCACTGGTGATGTCCTAGGGGCCAGCAGCTGCCCTCTGCTCCAAGATGAGCACTTAGGCTTTGCCCAGGGGAAGCAGCAGGCTTATATGTCTGTGTTTAACAGATATTTTTACAGATGTACATTAAAAATGCATTTCATATTTTAACTTTTGTGTGTATGTGTGTGTGTATACATATACACACATCTTACTTTTTTGCACTGAGCAATATATACACAAAAAGCACATATATATCTATGTATCTTCACCTATATATATATGTAGCTTTATGGAAGAAGGTGTCCCATGGTCTTAGCCTACCCAGGGCTGGGATCACGGTGTCCCCAGGCGCTGTTACTGTAGCCAGGGCTGGCCTGGCCTTTCTACAGCCATCGGGTTTCCTGCTCCAGGCTGGAGCGTGGGTTTCCGGGCCGGAGACTGGTTGAATCACCGGAGCTGGGGGAGCTGAGTAATTCTCCATCCCGCTGGTGGAAAACCCAACCGAGGGGATTCAGGTGTCAGCAGCATCCCGGCTGTGCCAGAGAGTGAGGCCCCATCCTGTCAGGGTGAGATGGACAGGATAATGGCACCCAGGCCTGGGAGAACATTGTAGCAGTAGTGTGGGGGGAGAGGGACCACTCTGGCCATGGCAGGGGCAGAAACAGTGCAGCAAAGCTTCAGGATTCCTAGAAAAAAGCCCAGCACAAGGATAGTTTTGTCCAGCTTGTAAACACTGGCAGCCCTTGTTGGCACCGGGGGTGCGTTTTCTGTGCTCCCCCTGGGAAACCATCCCTAGCCCACCTCCTCCCTGTGTGCCCTGAGCATCCTTCGTGCTGCCAATTTATTTCTATTTTATTTATTTCTATGGGGTTATTTTTTTTTGCATCTCTATCAGCTGCCTTGGACAGGGGGTTTGCACCCCCCAATTTTTTGAGGTCCTGCCTGAGGACGTGGCATTCCACCAGCCAACAGTGCACAGCTCCTTCTGGGAAGCAGCCAGCTCTGTGCTGGAATGGGATGGCCCTTGGGAAAAACGCCCTGTGTCACTGTGGCGTTTTAAAAAAATGTGATTATTTTTACAGCAATTTTCCATCTATTTTGGGTAGTAAGGAAAATGTCGAGGGGAATCTCTCTTTGTTACTAGTTTTTGAGTCTTTAGGATAACTCTGCTTTTAACATACCCCTTTGTCCATGGCATTTGATGGTGGGGACCCCACAGGTGCCAAGGGGGGGCTCTGCAGCCATCCATCTGTCCTGCCATCTGTCTGTCCTGCTGTCCATCTGTCCTGTGGAGAGAGGGCTTGGTGAGTTTGTCCAGAACTAAAACCCATATCTATATCCACGCTCAAGTAATAGCTGCTGTTTGCCAGGCTGGGAAAGCTTTCTGGGACAGTGGCAGGGGATGGCCTCTGGGGGATGGGGATGGCTCTGGACCTGGACCTGCTGGTGGATTGAATTCCAGCTTTTCCCCATAATGAGAATTTTCCAGCTATGCATTGCTTCCATCTATGCCTGAATATTTGAAAGGATGGTGCCGTGTGGAAAAATGGAAAATCCCCTGTCAGTGGTGTGGGGTGAGGTGGATCCTGAAACCTGTGGCCAGCTCCTAAAATACAGGGATTACATGTGTGCTGCCCAGAACTGTGTACATATATTGCACTAAATATCTGCTGCCCAGAAAGCATCATAAATCATGGGCTGCAAAATATATATGTTGGCTCAATGAAGTTTTTGCCGGTGGACTAGCAGGGAGTTCGGGACCCAGGCAGCTGCTTGCTTATTTTAAATTTTTGAAGATTATTTTTAACAAACAAAGGAGGAAATGAGCCCCAGAGAGAGCTCTCCTCCTGTTTTTGCCAGGCACTGCCCTGGGAACAAGCACTGCCTGCAGAGGGAGGGCTGGAGGAAGCACAGCCATAGGGTCAGCCCATGGTAGTGGAGGGGGGGTCTCCATCCCCCCCATCATCCCCTCGATGCCGGCACAGAAGTCCAGAGCTCCTCTCACACTGCCTTGTCCTGCCTGGGCTGAGCTGGAGGGTGGAAGCTGGCGGTTGGCATCCAGCCCAGGAATTGTTTGGGGCTGAATGGGCAGCAGCTGAGGTTTTCCGGGAATTGGAAACCCGTCCCCTCCACTACACTCATCGAGGGGGCT
Source organism: Anthoscopus minutus (assembly GCA_013399455.1). Taxonomy (NCBI): domain Eukaryota; kingdom Metazoa; phylum Chordata; class Aves; order Passeriformes; family Paridae; genus Anthoscopus; species Anthoscopus minutus. The sequence goes on from VWYI01015690.1 coordinate 171,376, forward strand.
GGGGAGGGTCCCCCGTGTGGGGAGGGGGGCTGTTAATTCAGATCCAAATTCCTGCTCACTGCAGGTGTACAATCTATTGTGCTGGGCAAGCTCCCGATCGAAGGCAGAGGTGCTGACTTGGAACATGGCTGCCTTCCTCAGGGAGCAGGGAAGGAGATGTGGAGGAAGTTTGTAGGAAGTAGCCAGCCTCGGTGACTGTCACCCTGCAGGAGAAGGCAGGAGGCCCTGGCAGGGTTGTTCCCTCCTGGCGGGGAGAAAATGTCAGATGGGGTCAGAGAGAGAAAGAGAGAGGAGGAGCAGGGGATGGCAGTCTGGCACCTCACCTCAGAGATGCTGATAAACTGGATTCTTGCTTGCCATGTGCCTCAGTTTCACTGTCCAGGCACCCGCTGAGAATGGTTGGGTGAATGCCACTGGCTCTGGTCACCCGACCCAGCGGTTCGGGATGGTGTTAGAAACCAGAGGTATTTAATGGAAAAAATGAAGGGCTATGCAGAGTCCTTCCCCCTGCACCCAGCTCCAGGCAGGGATTGCCAGCACTGACCACGAGCACTGGCTCGGCTGCGCCGGGTGCCGCGTCAGCATCCTGAGGGTGCTGGGGGAGAATGGGTCAGCAGTGCCAGAGAGCCCCTGCTGTGCTGAACAGTGACCTCTGAGCTGAGCAGAGCCCCTCCCTTGGGGATACCGTAATGGGAACCGTGGAGCAGGGAGCTGGAGTGGTAAATACAGGGTCTCTATAGCCTCAGTATGGCCCTAGCATCAGGGTGTTCCATGCCCTGAGCACTGCTCTCAGTGATGTCCCAGAGTGTGCATACCCATCACCTGGGTGGTGTTGAGGCTGGGGACATGCATAGAAGGAGTTTGTTCCCTGCTGCCATGTCTCAGCTGGCAGGATGGGCCCTGTTTTTCCCAGTTAATTTTAGCATAATCTGCTTTTTTTTTTTTTTCTAATTTTTTTTAACCTCCTCTGTAATCTCTGCCCTGTCTGTGGCCATGCTGGAACAAACTTGCTTGGTGCCCTCTGCAAGGGCAGCCCCATGGCCAAGGGCAGCATTGGGGGACCCACAAAATGGGCTGTGAGAGAACACAGGGATGGACTTGGCTTGGGAGATCCTCTGGGATTTGCACCTGGAGGCGGGGACCACACTGGTCCCCAGACAAAGGGACCTCATCCTGCTGGGGGTTCTGGGGCAAGATGAGCCAGGCACTCATCCATCTCGTGACACTCCCTGCAGAGAGGGGACAAGGGACATACCCCTTTTTTTCAGCTTCCCCTTTCAGCTTCCCCTTTCTTGCAGCCAGGGTGACTTTGCTTCTTCCCTGCTCCCAGCCTGTGGACGGAGGGCTGGGCCGAGCTGCACATTGCCTGCATGAGGTGACATCCCTAGAGGGGATAGGGTGGGGAAAGGAGAACCTTAGGCACCCCAGCTGTCTTGCTAAACTCACAGAACCCTGCATTTGGATGCTGGAAAACAAAACGACCCCAAAAGCCATCGGCTTTCCCTGCTGGCAGCCGCCTCCGCAGCAGGCTGGGGCACAGAACCTGGCAGGCTGGGAAGTGCGCACTATTTAAGAACCAAACCGGGGGTGGCTGAGCCCGCTGGGATCACTTGAGCTGGCTGCTGGAGGTGGCAACTTATTCCTGAGCTCCCTGCCTGCACCTTGTGGCACAAGCATCCCTGCATCCCAGCCGCTGCTGCCTTCAGCTGTGGATATGCAGTGGGGCTGATGCTTCATTGTTCCCCAGCACAAAGGGGATGTGGGATGCCGCATCTCAGGTTCTGCCTGGAGACAGGATGGCAGGTAATGGACAGAGCTCGGCCCCCTTATCACAGGGTGTCCCCAGGTTCAGCCAAAGCCAGGACTGCCAGTCAGCTGTAGCATGCTAGGACCGTGGGGGAAATGTTAGTGCGTTGATGCCATTTTCCTGGCCCAAAGCAGGTGTCATTTCTTCCCTTGGGAACTATTGCAAGGACCCCCCCAGGCTCTTCTTTTGTTCCCTCTTTCTTGGTCCTGATGTTTCTGGTGCACATCCAGTCATGTGCTCTGGCTAATGCTCCTTCTCCGATGGCTTAAGCACCTGCTGCATTTCCTCCCTGGGTTAGGGGGGTGTCCCAACATGTTAGGGATTCTTGGCTTTGGACAGGACCTCATCCCTTCTCATTTCTCTGCAGGTGCCGGTGAGTCTGGGAAGAGCACCATCGTCAAACAGATGAAGTGAGTGGTCTCTGCACTATTACTGTGGCTGACATTGCTCAGGCCTTGGCCATGGGCTCCAAAACCAGTGGCTGATAGGGAAAGCTCCCCATTGATGTTGCCACAGAGCATGGGTGGGGAGCAGCATCCTGGGGTATCCCACAAAGGGCTGACCTTGTGTGTGCCTCTTCTCTGCCCCAGGATCATCCATGAGGATGGCTACTCAGAGGAGGAGTGCCGGCAGTACAAAGCTGTAGTCTACAGCAACACCATCCAGTCCATTATGGCTATCATCAAGGCGATGGGGAACCTGCAGATTGACTTTGGAGACTCCTCTAGAGCCGTGAGTGCCCTCCTGCTCCCACTGTGCCTGCCAGGGATGGGAGTTCCTGGTGGCTAAAACAGATGTGCCCAAAACTGGGCTAGGTGGCTCAGCCTAAGCCCTGCTGTTCTCTGGTGGGCTCCCATCAGGTCCTTTGGGGCAGAATGAGCTTTGATAAGTCTGTGCCAATCCTCAAGATGTTTTGTCCCTGCAGGATGATGCTCGGCAGCTGTTTGCACTCTCCTCCACTGCTGAGGAGCAGGGCGTCATGCCAGAGGACCTGGCCAACGTCATCCGGAGACTGTGGGCTGACAACGGGGTCCAGGCTTGTTTCAACCGCTCCCGAGAGTACCAGCTGAACGACTCTGCTGCCTAGTGAGTTGCCCCTCCTCTGCCCCAACTCAGCTGAGGCCTGTGAGCCACAGTGCTTTTATCAAGCAGCAGAAAATCCCTGCCATGGGCTGCTGTTCACCGTCACCAGGCTTAGGAGCTGGTGCTGCCACTTCCCGCATGGTGGTGGGGCTGAGCCAGAGTGGAACTGGGAAGGCGGATGTTTCGAAAGCTGTTTCCTTCTCTGGTGGGGTGCTGTGTACCCTGGGGTGGGGGGGCACTGGGACATCCCCCTCCTTCCACTGCTCTGTCCCCACTGCCCTTCCCCAGGAGATGTTTTATACTGGCTCCTGACTCATGAGCACAGCCAGGGTCCTGCCCATCCTCATCACTCTTCATGGGCCTTAAAGGTAGGAAAAATTCTAAGGAAAGCCCTGGGGACACTTAGATCTGAAGAGGATGAGTAGGATGCTCAAGAGGCTTTTCTTTTTCTTTTCACTATTTTTATACAGAAAGACTTGGCATTGTGCTTGTGCATTACCCAACAAATTGGTGCTTAGGTAGATAAATTGCTGCAGCTGGTTGGGTTTATCCAAGAGATTAATAAATAGAATTAATCTGCCTAATGTACCATTTCTAGAGAGAGAAGAACAGCTGAGTCTGTGTTCAGCTTGCACAATGCCCTCCTACTCTCTCTACCCAGACCCCTTATGGTAAAGCAGTGTGGGGGGAGCTCATGGTGTGCCAGGAACACCACACGAAGCCTGGTCTTGCCTGTGATCCTGCACACTTGGGATTCACTGCTATCCCATGGCAAGTGGTTTCCCCAGCTGTCCCCTCCTGCATGGCAATGTCAGGTCCCTCTTTTGCACTGAGGTCACTATGGAGAAAAGACTGCAGGAAAGCTCCTGGCAAGCACCAAACCTGGGGAAGCTTCTGTCAGCTCTTTCCCCCAGCACCCGCAGCTTTCACTTCCTCCTGACGGGCGCACACCTGCCTTCCCCAGCCCCTGTCTGCTCAGCCCCATCACTCCCCAGCCAGCACTGCCATTTCCCTGGCAGTGGGTGCTGGTTTGGGAGCACAGGACACCCAGCAGGTGATGGGGGAGCTCTCACACACACTTGGAGCAGGTGTATCTGCACAGTGTCTGCCAAGTGCCTGTTGCTGTCAGTGCCATTCTGGAGCATTTAGCACATGGTAGGGGGTTGGACAATCATTAATTAGGTGCACCTTCAAGCTGTTGCTCCAGCTTTTTTCTAGCCTTGTGGAGCTGCCAGTCTCACAGGGATGATGTGTCCATGGTACTGCTCTAACAGGACAGCCTGGGAATGAGGAGCCCTGTGCCATGCCCAGCACATTGCCCACCGGTGCCCCAGCCCTCTGCAGCACAGCAGCCCCCATCCTGTTCCTCCTCTGCCTCTTGGGGTTCCAGGAGTTTGGGGTGCCAGAGTGGTGCTCACCAGCACCCCGGGGCTTGATGCAATGTCCAAGAGTGGTGCTGCGCAGGGCCCTGCTGTGGCGTTTCCTGTTTTTTGTCAGCCAGAGGCTGTGTATGTTTCCGGCTGTTTTTGAGCTGCTCTGTGGCAGTAAATGTGCAGGTCCCCCACCCTCACACCCACAGCAGGCTCCTGGGGCACCTCCAGCTCTGGCCTTGCCCTGACATGCTGCAGGGTTTCCCAGGAGCTGGCGAGTGGCTGGGCTGCAGTTGGAGCCAAGGATCCCTATGGCCTCGCGGGCTATAATCTGGCTTTCACCAGATTACAGGGCCACAAATGCCTTAATTAAGACAAGCCTAATTTGCTTAAAGGAGCCCGTTTGTAGTAACCCAATTAAAGTGATGTGAGCTGGAGAAATCAAAACCCGCCTTGATCCCCCCGGCAGACCCCATCAGTCTTGGTGGGTACTGCGCACTGGAGACCTGGCCACCACATCTGCCAGGACCCTGCGGGCATCAGGGCAGGCCATGCTCCCCAGGGGGGGCTCGGGACGCCTGCAGCCCCCCATGGCGCTGCTCCCTGTCTCTCTTGCTTCCTCCCAGGACGCGTCCCTTTGTGTTTTTGACTATAAATGGCATGGCGCCATCAATTGTTTCCGCCGGCACTGCGGCTGGTTGCCATAGCACTGAATATTTGCCTCTTGCCATTTCCCCCTGTGCAAACAGCCGAGGGAAACGGGGTGAGCCCCCCAGCCCCAGCTGCATCCTCTGCCTGGCTCCAGTGCCAGCACACTGCCAACAGTCCCTCGGTCCTGTGTGTGCCGTGTCACCCTGGCTACTGGTCTCCTGCCCTGTCTGTGTCTGGCAGGGGCACAGAGTGACCCCAGGATGCGCATGGGACCTCTGCTGTGCATCCCAGCTTGGCACTGCCCTTCCCAACTGAACACTGCTGGGAGATGGACAGGGGTCTCTGGGCTGGTGTGGGGATGTCCCATAGGATCTGGTGGGTTGTGCCTCACGGTCCAGTTCACGCAGAACCTTTCCTCTTTGTCCTCAGCTACCTGAATGACCTGGAGAGGATAGCGCGTGCTGACTACATCCCCACCCAGCAGGATGTGCTGCGCACCAGGGTGAAGACCACGGGCATTGTAGAGACTCACTTCACCTTTAAGGACCTGCACTTCAAGTATGTCTGACCTCTTTCCCTTTTGAAAGCAAAAAGACCTCTTCCTCCCCATGCTGGGATGGGCCATGGGTGCACACTGCATGCACTCAGTTCCCCCCACCTCCTGGTTTGCTCATGGCAGGAACTGCTGCCTCAGAGAGCGGAAACCGCTGAAATAGCTGGAACAGCCTCAAAAACACTTCACAGAGCTCAGCCTGGGGGCGGATCCAGGCTCTGGCGGGGAGGGGAGGGGGAAGGCATCCCTCCTCCTGCTGCTGTGACGCTGCTTCCCCCACAGGAAGGGCGCTGGGCAGGAACTGGGCTCTCGGGGTCAGGCAGTGGCAGCGCTGCCTACTGGCACCCCATGGTCACTTTCCACTGAAAACCCACAGGAAATAATCAGCGCTTCAGTTTCGGAGACAAAAAGCTGCCTTTGTGCGCATCCCCAGGGGATTTAGTCCCATGGCAACAGAGCTGATGTCAGAAAGATCTGCTGGAGTCCTCTCTTAATGCAGGGGGCTCACAGGGACCCTCATGCCACCCTTGTGGGATGGAGACACTTGGTTGTGTATTGCTAGGGCAGCACTTTGGAGTTGGCAGTGGGGGTGGTCTGGGGGGAATGCAGTGTGTCCCAGTGGGGAAGCCTTCCCGCCAGCCAAGCAGTTGGCAGTGTGCATGCCAGTGGGTGTGGAATGCTACTGTTGGGCTCTTCTCTGTGGAGGCAGGGCATTCTCTGCTGCCCGTGGCGGGAGAGGCACACGGTGCATCAGGATCATCCCTGAGCCCTGCTCCTGCTGAGCCCACAGTGACTTGGCTCCCCTTGGTCCAAGGTATCTGGTAAAGCCCTGCTGTGCCTGCTCTGGAGCAGATCTCTGGGGAACATGACACTGACACCCTCTGGGAAAGGTGGCCTGATCCTGCCCCAGCTCATGTCAGGGATTTGCTTCAGCTAGGAAATGAGCTTGGACACTGTCCTGGCAGCAGGAGCTGGGGCAGGTCCTGGCAAAATCCCCAGGACAGAGCCACTGTGCTCTACCTGCAGAAGTGCTGCCCTTCCTCCAGGCAGCTGGGGACACTGGGACCCTGGGACAGGAAATGAGGTGAGGGCAGTGGGGCTGGGAGCTGTCACCCACCCCTGTGTCACCCCCTGCTGCAGGATGTTCGATGTGGGTGGCCAGCGCTCGGAACGGAAGAAGTGGATCCACTGCTTCGAAGGGGTGACAGCCATCATTTTCTGTGTGGCCCTGAGTGCCTATGACCTGGTGCTGGCTGAAGATGAGGAGATGGTGAGTCGTGGGGATGGAGCCAGTGCCATGAGCTGTCCCCTCTGTGGGGGGGGCTGGGGGAACAGCCCCCTCTCTGATGGCTGCCCTGGCCAGTGTGGCCCAAGCCTTGCAGGGCCATTGGCATCCCCTGCCCAAGGCAGGCATGGGGGGTGGCAGTTAGGGAAGCAGTGAGGTGGGTGCTGCCTGGGTGTCCTTGCCCACCCAGCTCATGCTGCCATTTTCCCTGCCAGAACCGGATGCATGAGAGCATGAAGCTGTTTGACAGCATCTGCAATAACAAGTGGTTCACAGACACATCCATCATCCTCTTCCTCAACAAGAAGGACCTCTTTGAGGAGAAGATCGTGCACAGCTCCCTCACCATCTGCTTCCCTGAGTACACAGGTACCACTGGGAGCCTCAGTGACCCTGCTCTCCTGAGGAGGACATTCAGGGTTGCGGGAGGTGCTAGGGACAGAGATTCTGGCTCCCCTGTGCCCAAGTAGCAGTGGTTGGGGCAGCAGGAGGGGTGTGATGGTGTTTGGAGTGCCCCAGGAGATGGGAGAAGACGTGAGGGGACACAACACAGCAGGCAGCTGCCCTGAGGGGGATTATCTGAGGCTCATTCTGCCTCTGGAGCCTCAATTTGGTAACAGGACACTGACTATGGGGGGCCAAGCCAAGCCTAAAACTTCCAGTGGCTGTGGGCAACTGTGGGGCAGCCCTGTGTCTCTTCTTCCCCAGGGGCCAACAAGTATGACGAGGCAGCCAGCTACATCCAGAGCAAGTTTGAGGACCTGAACAAGCGGAAGGACACCAAGGAGATCTACACCCACTTCACCTGTGCCACGGACACCAAGAACGTGCAGTTTGTCTTCGACGCTGTCACCGACGTCATCATCAAAAACAACCTGAAGGACTGTGGTCTCTTCTGAGGGCAGCACTGCCCAGGTGGGTGGTGGTCTCAGTGGTGGCTCCTCAAATGGGGTGGTCATGGACTATCCTCCAGGAATGGGCCAGGCACAGCCTGCCAGCTGCAGGCTGCCCTGTCCTCAGACCTTCCCCTGCTCACAACCTCTCTCTCCTAGGAGCTGCAAAGGAAGGACCACGCCATCTCCCACTCCTGCTTCTCTTCGGATTCATTCCTCCGCCCACCACATAAAGAGACTTTTGAGTGCCAGCACGGTGGCAGGGCCCATGTACCCCCTGCTGCATGTGTTTGCCCCCCACCATTGTCCTCCTCCTCGCCGGCGTTGCCCTTCCAGGGAAGTCAAGGTTTTAATCTTTGTTTGTACCCCCTGAACCATTCCAGCCCCCATTTCATTCACTCCGAGCCCTGGGGCTCTCACTGTTTACATTGCAAGTGTTGCTGGCACGGGGGGCACAGGTTCCCCTCGGGGATGCCCACCCAGCCACAAACACGACCGATGACATTCCTTTTAGTAAACCAGAAAAGAAAGAAAGAAGAAAGAGAAAAAAAGGAAAAAAAAAAGAAAAAACAACAAAACCAAACCCAAAACCATGCAAAAAAACACACCACACCGGTTGGGCACAAGTTACTTTTTAAAGAAACCTTTTTACCAAACTATTTAAAAGCATCAAGTGCTAGGTGGTGGTGGCATCCTCCGTGGCCAGCCCACCCCCCAACCGTGTGCCTTTGGGGGGGAGGGTCTGCACCCCACCCCGCCTTGCTGCCCTCGTCCCGATGGGCAGCTCAGGCAGGAGGGTGGGCAGGGGGTGCTGCCCACTGCCTCTATCCCCCCCCTCTTTCTAAGCCTAGTTTTTAGGGCTAGCTGTTGCGTTGGGCGAGGAGAGCCCGCTGTACAGAGTGGCCCCCGCTGTCCCCCCTAGCCCAGGGGGACCTTTCAGCCGGTGCCTGCGGCCTCGCTTTTCCCACAGGATGTTTTACCGAATTGTTCACATGGTTTGAAATAATAAAATGTAGAAAGGAAAAAAAAAAAGAGAAACATTATATATACTGCAACTCCCTGTGTGACGTGGGAGTGGGCAGAGGGGCTTCACCTCTGCAGGAGGGCTGGGATGGACTTGAGGGTGGGAGAGGGACGCATGGTGGGTTAGCATCCCGCTGGGTTCAGGAGAAGCCCCTGGTTGTGGAAGGTGAGGGCAGTGGTGTACACCCTTGGGAGTGTAGCTGGGATGCTGCTGCAGGGCTGAGCCCTACCCCGAGGGGCTGTAAGGTGGGGGGAACAAACACATGACCACGCCCTGGCTCTGCAGCAGTGGCATGGTGGCAACAAGGGAGCCCCAGTATCAAACAGTTGCTGGGGACATCCAGTACCCAGGAATACCCAATGATCTATAGTCCAGAGGGAGATGCAGCACCCCTTGCACCCAGTAACCCACCCCCATCCCCAGGGATCACCCATGGAAACCCCATACCCAAAGGACCCCCAGCTCTGAGGGGTTCCTGGAGACTCCCAGCACTCCCAGCCCCAGGGGGCACTCATGGATGCCCAGCAGCACCTGAGGGACCACCCCAGCACCCAGAGCTTCAGAGGGCACCTAGGACCCCCCCTAGCACCCAAGGGAACCCAAAACCACCCAGTCTCCCCAGTGCCAAGGTTCATCTGCACACAGCACCCCTCAGCTCTAAAGGGAATCTAGGGATACCCAGGACCCCCAAACACACCTCTGCTCCAAGGGATACTCAATGAACCTCAGCACCAAATGGAACCCCTATACCCCATAGCTCCAAGGGTTACCCAGGGACCTGCAGCACCCAAAAGTATCCAGCAGCCTATAGTACCCAGGGTCATCCAGGTACCCCTAGGACCTGGAGCCCCAAAGACACCCACCCAGCAGAACTGGAGGCCCCACAGTGCTGACTGGTGGGAGAGTTGGTGGGGAGGGGGAGTCAGATTGTGCCCCCCACCCTCCCGTCCCCTCTTCACCAGGGGTGGCTTTGGAGCTGAGCAGGTCAGATCCCAGAGGTTTGGGGCAGGCAGAAGTGGTTATGGAGGTGGGACGGGGTCAGCAGGAGGGCTGGGCCCCAGGGGAGGGTGTGCTCGGCCGGGGCTCAGAACAGCCCGCAGTCCTTGAGGTTCTCCTTGATGATGATGTCAGTGACGGCATCGAAGACGAACTTGACATTCTCGGTATCGGTGGCGCAGGTCATGTGGGAGTAGATCTCCTTCACGTCCCGCCGCATGTTCAGCTCCAGGAACTGCAGCTTGATGTAGTTGCCCGCATCGTCGTAGGTGTTGGGACCTGGTGGCACAGCAGTGAGGGAGATCCCTTCCGGGGCTGGTGCCCGCTCCAGAGTGCTGGCCCAGGATTACCCAGTGCTCCCTCGCGTGGGTAAACCCCGCATGCTCCCTCAACAAGGCTCGTGTGGCACAACATGCGTGAGGTGCTGAGGACACCTGGTGGGGGACTCCTGCGGGGGTGGTGGCACCCAACCTTCCAGCAGCACCCCACCACCACCGGCCACTGCCACACTCACCGTCATAGTCGGGGAAGCAGATGCTGAGATGGGCCTTCTTGATCTTCTCCAGGAAGACGTCCTTCTTGTTGAGGAAGAGGACGATGGAGGTGGTGGCAAAGTAGCGGTGGTTGCAGATGCTGTTGAAGAGGTGCAGGCTCTCATGCATGCGGTTCTGTGGAGGGACACAGCCCCGTGCTGACGCCCAAGTCATGACAGGGACAAAGCAGAGCCAGTGTGAGGTGGTGAGCGTTCCTCACCACTTCATCATCCTCCACCAGGACCATGTCGTAGGCGCTGAGAGCCGCGATGAAGATGATGCAGGTCACACCCTCAAAGCAGTGGATCCACTTCTTCCTCTCTGAACGCTGTCCACCTACATCAAACATCCTGGGCAGGACAAGGGAGGGTCAGCACCCCCCACCCCCTGCCCACCCCCTGGCACCAGCCCTCACTAGGGGCCTGGCCCCCACCTGAAGTTGAGGTCTTTGAAGGAGAACTGGGTCTCGATGATGCCGGTTGTTTTGACGCGGGAACGCAGCACATCCTGCTCTGTGGGGACGTAGCCAGGGGTCACCAGGCGCTCCAGGTCTGACAGGTAGCTGGCCAGGCATGCAGAGGGCATGAGACACAGGCTGGAACCCCTCTCATGCCTCTCCCACCCACAGTCCCCCACCCCACGTACTATCCTGCAGAGTCATTGAGCTGGTACTCGGAGGCGCGGTCAAAGCAGGCTTGGATGCCCGGGTCCTTCCAGAGCCGTCCAATGATTTCTGACATCTCCTTAGGCATGGTCCCCTCCTCGATGGTGTCCGAGAGGTGCAGCAGCTTACGGGCATCATCCTGTGAAGGAGAGGGGTTCAGTGGGGCCTGGGGGCTTGGGGGAACCCCTGCCCAACATGGAATGCTCTTCACCTGGCGAGCCATGTCCCCATACTGGATGCTGAGGGTGGTCATGGCCCGCACGATGGCCAGCATGGACTGCAGAGTGTTGCTGTAAATGATGGCAATGAACTCCAGGCATTCCTCCAGTGAGTAACCATCCTGGTGGATGATCCTGGCCGAGGAAGATCACAGGCATGGGGCTGAGCTGGGTGCCATGGAGCTGAGCCACATGATGGATGCACTGCCCATGGCAGTGGCATGAGGCAGCCAGGCACAGTGGGATGGGGCACCCCATGGCTGCAGTGTGGGACAGACCCTTTGCATGGTGGGCACCATCAAATGACCCCCCCCTTGACACTTACTTCATCTGCTTGACGATGGTGCTCTTCCCCGACTCCCCTGCTCCTAAGGGGACAGAACATGGGTCATGGTGGTGCCCACACCATGGGCACTCCCAGCTGAGCCCTGTGCTGGCTCACTCAGAACCTTGGTGCCTGACATGGCTGTGGGCACTGTGGGCTGTGCCAGGCCCATGGCTTAGGGTGTGCAGGGAGATTAACAGCCTGGAGCCAGTGGCATTAAGGTTAGGCTGAGCTGCTGTGTCTAATGGGATCTGAAGTGGCTCAGCCAGGGACACTCTCAAGAACCCAAGGGAGGGGTTGGGCACATGGTGGCATAGCAACCCTGCCTCCCATCACCCAATGGCCCAACCTTGTGGCTGTGCAGGGGGATGTGTCCTGTGAGAATGATGCCACCCATGGCCCCACCACATACACAGCACCCCAGTCCTCAGGCACCACTGGGGGACTGGGAAGGACTGGGAGTGACACACAGCACAGCGGGGCTTTGGGCACAGACATGGGCTACATGGGGATCCCTAGGAGGATGGGGCAGGTGTGCTGACAGGCTGCAGTGGTGATAGGTTGTGTTGGTGAAGGCTTTTAAGATGGGTTGGTTTGGGCCAGGGGACCTGGGAGTGGTGGGATGTTAGGTGGGCTGATTGGTTCAGCAATATATGGAAGCCAGGGGACCTCAGGGTGGATATTTAGGATCTCATCTTCTTAAGATGGTCTGCTGTGTTTGGGGTGCTTGGTAAGGGGTGTTGAGCAAGCTGGGATGAGCTGGTTTAGGGGATCCTGGGAATGGGGGGCTGTTGGGGTGGCTGGTTGAGTTTAGAGAGAGGAAAACACTGGGTGGGCTTTTGGAGTGCTGTGGGGATCAGAGGACTGGCAGAGTGGGCTGACTGGGTTTAGGGGTGCGTAGGAGCAGAGACCTGGGGATTGTTGAACTGGTTGGGTTTGGAATGGGGTCAGGGAAAATTTAGGTGTTTTATTGAGGAGGGATTGGTTGGTTTTAGGGATGCTTGGGAGTGGGAGGCTGTTGGCAGCACTCCTGAGTTGTGCTGGTTTGGTTTAAAAACTCTGGAGGCAACAGGGAAGCATTGGGTGGGCTCTCGAGATGGGGAGGTTTGGTTTAGGGCTGCTAGGAATGGGGGTGATATTGGGGTAGGCTGCTTGGTTTTAAGGGTCCTGGGTGAGTCAGGAGAATGTTGAATGAACTGTGAGGGTGGGCTGCTTGGGTTTGGGGGTCCATCTGGGGGCCAGTGGAATGTTGGATTGGCTGGTCAGGTTTTGGGGCTTGCTGGTTGGGTTGAGGGGTGCTGGCTAGGTTGAGGAGCACTGGTAGGTTTCAGGGGCTCATTGGGAGGGCTATTAGGGTGAGATGCACAAAGGATGGGTTAGTCCCCCAGGGTGTTGTCTCCCCCTTACCCAGCAGCAGCAGTTTGACGGTCCTGGCATCCTTCTCAGCATCTTCCTTGAGCTTCTTCTCCAGCTCTCGGGAATGCTTCTCCTCGGCACTGGCCCCGGCTCCCATCCTCAGCCCCGCAGCCCTGCGGTTCGCCACCCGCTCCTTGGAGGTCAGCACCAAGATGGGCAAGGAGCTCCAGCTTCCCGCCGCCTCCAGCGCTCGCTCCTGGCGCCCGCCGCCGCTGCCGCCGCCGCCCAGCCGGTGTGCGACAAGGACGGGGCCAAGGTCCCGGGGGGCCGCCGGCCGTGGGGCTGCGCTCAGCACCCGAGGCTTAAGCTGGGCCCCCCCGATAAACCCCCTTCAATCTGCAGCGGGCTGAGCTCAGCAATCCCGTGGTTACCGGTGTCAGCGCTTCTGCCAGGAGGGGCCCCAGCCCGACCAGCCCCCAGCTTTGCCTCCACCCTGGGGCTGGGACAGTGACCCTGGGGGAAGAAGGACCCCTACCCATCTCCACCTCTGCTGTGGACGCAGAGGTTTGGAATTGGGGAGTGGGATTGTGTGTCTGCTGGGATCTGGTCACAGTGGGAGCAAATGTCCCCGTTGTCACTGGTCATACACCCTGCTTTGGACCAGTGCCCACTGTCCCACCCCAGTAAGCCATGACAGTGCCCTCATGGACACTCCCCACAGTGATAGAATGTCAGCCTCAATCACCACACCCTGTGTCCCCAGGGACCCTTCCAGAACCTCCACTAATGTCCCCATTCCCCTCGCCTGCACTTCTTAGCGTGCCCAGCCACCCACCAGCACACTCCCAGTGCCACCAGGCCAGCTCAGAATCACCTTCACAGCGTCCCCAGGCCCTCCAGCAACACCTGCACAATGTCTTCAGGGATACACACATGCCTTCCACAGGGTTTCCTGTAGGAAACTTTACGTAGTTCAGTTTCCAAGCCCTCTCCAGTAACACTCCCCAGTGATTACGAAAGAAATCCCAGTGTTCCCAAACAATTCTGGTTCCTGTGTGGAGACCATGTCCCCCCAAATCCAAAAAAATCCCTGCCCAGCGTCCAGGGCCACTGCAATGCCACCTCTGTATTACTACCCCAACTGCAGTGAGCCTCCACAATGTCTCTGGGTCCCTCAGTGTGCCTTCCCAGAGCCCCCCAACTTACGTCCCCAGTGCTCCCCACTGCGCCTGCGGCCACCGCAGCAAAACTGAGTATCCCAAGGCACACGGCAGTAACTCCCCAGTGTCGCCCCACCTCTGGTGACTCCAGGTCTTGCCAGGACTGCCCAGTGACCCCAGTACATCCCAGTGCCCCTGTGTCCCCCATTTGTCCCCAGCGCTTCCCTTCCCGCACCGCGGCTCTCCTGCAGCGCCTCGCTCGGCCGCCAGAGGGCAGAAGCGCCCAGCGCAGCTCCCAGTACAGACCAGTGCTCCCAGTACAGACCAGTGCTTCCAGTACAGACCAGTGCTCCCAGTACAGACCAGTGCTCCCAGTACAGACCAGCACAGCTCCCAGTACAGACCAGTGCAGCTCCCAGTACAGACCAGTGCTCCCAGTACAGACCAGCACAGCTCCCAGTACAGACCAGTGCTCCCAGTACAGACCAGTGCTCCCAGTACAGACCAGCACAGCTCCCAGTACAGACCAGTGC
>VWYI01015690.1:186007-208548 GCA_013399455.1 Anthoscopus minutus
ACAGCCCACCACAGCTCCCAGTACAGCCCAGTGCTCCCAGTACAGACCAGCACAGCTCCCAGTACAGACCAGCACAGCTCCCAGTACAGACCAGTGCTCTCAGTACAGACCAGCACAGTTCCCAGTACAGACCAGTGCTCCCAGTACAGACCAGTGCTCCCAGTACAGACCAGCACAGCTCCCAGTACAGACCAGCGCTCCCAGTACAGACCAGCACAGCTCCCAGTACAGACCAGCACAGCTCCCAGTACAAACCAGGGCAGATCCCAGTACAGACCAGCACTACCCAGTACAGCCCAGTGCTCCCAGCATAGCCCAGCGTCCCCAATACAGATCAGCACCCCCAACACAGCCCAGTGCTCCCAGCACAGCCCTGCATCCCAGTACAGCATTGCACCAGCTCCAGTACAGCTCTGCACCCTGCCAGAGTACCCAGTACTGACCCCAGCACCCCCAGTACTCACCAGTCCCTCTCAAGACTGCCCTGAAGAGCCCAGAACCACCTCCATTACCCCAACACTGTGTGAGTGCCCTGCCACAGCCCAGTATTGCCCAATACAACTGCCAGCCGCCCCTACAGAACCATTACCACTTCCCTACCACTGCTCTCAGTACCACTAAGTAGCAGCTCTTGCTACCAAATCCTAATGTCTCAGTACTTCTCCTAGTCCTCCCAGTACTGCCCAGTACCAGCCTCTAGTGTGCCCAGTACTACCTCTGATACAGCCCAGGACCTTTCAGCACTGAAATCAAATTCGCAAATTCATCAGAATCTCACCCTGTATCAGTCGAAGTGCTCCCGGTATAATCCACTACCACCCTCAGTGCCCTCTCTAAAGTTTCTCCCCTGCTCCATGCCCCCATTATCACCAAGAACCAGCTCCCAGTACCCTATCCTAGTGCTCCAGTACGCTCCTCAGTGCCCCCAGCAGTGAGTCTGAGTGCTCCCAGTGCCTTCAGCAACACCCAGCGCTGGTGCCAGCCACCAGCCCAGCCCAGTGTACCCCAACACCCAGCAGTACCACCCACCATCTCCCCATACCCCCTGTCCTGACCTCAGCACAAGTGACCCAGTGCTCCCCCAGGGGCAGCCCTCTGTGCCTTGCCAGGGCTCAGGGGATTACGTGGTGGGGATCATGTCTGTCCCCTACAGAGCACACGCAGGCGCCTGCATCTGTCCCAAAGCCAGTGTTTATTTGGGAGTGCCCCTAGTTGCAGCAGGGGGCACTTACTCAGCCCTGCTCACCCCTGTTTCCCAAGTACAACTATTTACAACCTTCCACACCCACTGGGGTGCCCCAAAAGGACGGCTGATGGGCTGGGCACCCCAAACACCTCTGGGTGTCACTGTCACCAAGCAACAGGAGCTGCTCGAGGCTTTACACCAGCATGGCCCCTTTTCCATCCAAAGACCTTGGGGCCAAGCCCCTACTATTGCCTGAACACCTTGGTCCTACTTTGAGGTCCCATCTCACCCCTGCCAAGCCCCCAGGGAAGGGATAGAGCTGTGTATCCTCACCCCTCCTCCTCAGCATTCCTGGTAGTCTACAGCTTCCTCACAGAAAGCACTTGCTCCTCCATAACGTGTTGGGAAACTGAGGCACAAAGCTATGATGGCCATGCCCAGCTTGCAGTGGGCAGATGCTGCCTGGCACTGCCTCCCCCCTGCCTCATGCCCCCTGCCCTCCCCAGGGCATCATCCCTTCCCACGCTACATCCAACCCCCAGCATGGTGCCATGCCCAGCTGTGTGGGAGAGTGGGTGTGGTGACCCATGGTCTCTGCGCAACAGGATCTGGGGGTCCTTGGCAGAGGGGAAGACAGTGATGATGGCTGCAGCCACCTCAGGGACCCCAGCTCCTCCCTAGGGGTGCTTGCACCTCCCTTGGGCTGGGAGGTGGGGGTAGCACCACACCAGTGACTATGTACAGCCTACAAATAAATACCACCTTCCGTGGGAGGGGGGAGCACGTGTGTCTGCGTGTGTGTGTGTGCGTGGATGTGCATATATATATATATATATTTATTTATTTATAGATATTTTTAATATTAAAAGGGGGGAAAAATAGACCACTGTGCTAGCAAAGTCCCTGATGATGGTTTCATGTATGCCCATAGGTCTCTGGCTGGTGATTCCGGCGGTTTCGAGGCTTCTTCTGGTCCTGCTGCTCCTTGGCTTTGAGGCCAGCCAGTGGCTGCGGGGGGCTGGCAGCTGTGTGCCGCCAATAGCCCTGGCAATACTGGTCCAGGAGTCCCATTTCAGGCTGGGTGAGGAGCTGCAGCAGGTCCTGGTAGCGGGGAGTGGGGGCACCTGGCAGGCCAGGGGGGGTCTCCGCCTGGACCAGCACGGCGTGGACGGCGCGGCTGCTGAGGACGCGGAGCTGCACCTTGGTCACCGTGTGCTTGAAGTTGTTCTCGGTGGCGGTGCAGGAGTAGAGGCCGCTGTCGCTGAGCTGGAGGGCACGCAGCAGCAAGCCCTGCTCCGTGCGCAGCACCCGGCCCTCCACCCGCAGCTGGGGGAACAGGGGGCACGGCTCAGCCGGCTGGCGCCCGGCACCCCGGCTCCCCCGAGCAGTGCCCTGCCCTACCTCTTTCCGCCGGTCACTGTTGTCCTTCTGCAGCAGCCACTTGACACTGGCCTGGGGAGAGCGGGGCTGGCACTCCAGGAAGGCTGTGCTGCCTTCCACCCCGTACTGCACAGCCTCCACTGTGTTCTTGTTAGCTGCAGGGGGCCATTGGCAGCCAGGTCATCTCCATCCCACTGCACGTCTCCCCTGCCCACTCTACCTCCAAGGGTGGGTGTCCATCCATCCATCCATCCATCCATCCATCCNTCCACCCACACAACCATCAACCCACCAAGGAATCCCCGCATCCCCAACTCCAGCCCTGTGCCCTCAGCCTCCCCTCCCAGCTGTCCCTCACTACAAGGCCTTGCCCCAGACCCCACTCACCATTGGAGTTGTAGCCACGGCACTGCCGGATGGGGTTGCCATGCCGGACGTCCTGCCGCCGGCTCCGCCTAAGGAAAAGTGGGAGGTGAGAGGGGAAGCCTGTGGCTGGAGAGTCCCTCCCTGACCCTCTGCCTGGCCCACCCTGTACCTCTTGGAGGAGGCGGAGTAGCGGGTGCAGGCGCTGCCATCCCAGGCACAGTATGGATCCCGGGCCAGGCAGCAGTCAGCACAGGCTTCCCCATACACGTCACAGCGGTGCAGGGCCAGGTGGGTCACGCCTACAGCCGAGGACACATACAGCTGTTGCTGTTGGGGACAAAGAGGACAGGGTGAGATACTATTCATCCATCCCCACTGCATTAGGGCCCCGACGAGCCTCCTGTTCTGGTGCTCTGGTGATGCAGGGCAAGGCCACTGCAGGGCCTGGGATGCGATCTCCCCACCCAGGCCCCTGCCACGTGCTATGACTCACCCTCTTGGAGGAGATGGTCATCGTCTTGATGGGTGCTGGCACCTGGACGAGGGGAGGAATGAAGAAGATGGAGGGATCACTGATTGAACTGACACTGCAGCCCTGGGGTGGGCACCCCAGACCCCCCACAGGCAGCTGGAGCAGGCAGGGCAGGCACAGGGAGGTATGAGTGGGCAGCAGGCAGGAGTCCAATGCCTGGACTCCCTCCAGAGCTGGCCAAGAGGTGGCTGGTGTCCCAAGGGACTGGCTGCTGTCTCAAGGGGATGGCTGCTGTCCCAGGGAGTGACTGGTATCTCAAGAGGCTGGCTGGTGTCCCAAGGGATTGATTGGCTGGGTCAAGAACACTCAACAGAAGGTGGAGGACATGCCAGCCCTTACCTTGAACACTTCAATCTCCTCCAGCATGAGCTCCTCTGTCTCCATGTCATCCCGAGGGAGCACAATGACCTTCTGCACAGTGCCCCGATCTGCAAGACACCATAGTGCCCAGGTGCTCAGTGCTACCCCAGGGCACCCATGCCCTCCCTGTCTGTGAAGGGGGTTCCTGCTGGGGCTGTGGGAAGGAAGGATCCCCATCTCTCTCCTGCTGTGGCAGGTATGGGCTGCAATGTGCCAGCTCAGGTAATCACCTGCACTTAGAGAGTGCTACCAGAGTGCCAGAGTGCAGCATGGGGACTTGCACCAGGGCAAGAGATGGACTAGGATGGATCATGGGGGCTCTGGGGTGCACATTAAGAGCAGGGGAAGCACCGGCCTGGATGGTAGTGCCCCCAGGATGGGCATTGAGGTCTGGGAAGGATAGGGCTGGGTGTCAGTGCCTCTGGGATGAGCAACTGGGCAGGAAATGCACAAGACCGGATGAGGACAGGCTTAGCATGGGCAATAGGAGACACACTGGATAGGTGCTAGGGTCAGGAAAGGGTAAGGCTGGATGATGCGGCCCCTGGAACAGGCACCAGGACACAGGGGGACCAGGCTACATGGTAGAACCCCTAGGATGGGAAGTACCATGCCAGATCACTGGCTTCAGGGACAGGAGCTGGGCTAAGGGAAGGACCAGACAGGACACTAGGATATGTGGTACAGCATGGGGACAGGAAAAGAACAGTCTGGAGCCTTGAGGAGGGGCAGGGATCTCAGGGGGGCAGTCTCAGCCCCTCACCCCGCTCTAGCGGTGGAGGGCACCGTGCTCTGGCCAGCCCTGGTGGTGCCCGCGCCCTCCGGGGCCGCGCCGGAGCATGCTGCGTTCCCCGCGGTGCGCGGCGTGGGTACCTGTGCCCAGGAAAAGCACCTCATAGCGCCCGTCTGCCGCGTCCACCTGGTCCACGGCCACGGTGGTGAAGCGGTAGTTGACATTGGTGCGCACCACCAGCGGCTGGCGGTGCGTGGGGTACACGGCGTGGTACATCAGCGGGTGCGCGCGCATGAAGTTGATCACTTCGTCGGGGTAGTCCTTGGTTGACTTCATGGACGGGGTGAAGGTCCCCCCAGGGCACTGTGGCACAAACATCACCAGTGCTTGGTGAGTCGGTACCCGAGCACACGTCAGAGCGTGCCGGCTGCCTGGCAGGCACTGGCTCAACTCGCTGTGGTGCTTGGGGGATACTTACAGTGCCTGGACGGGGATAGGGCATTTTTCCTGTGTAGGGCATCCACTGGTAGTTGGGTCCCTCCTTGTGGGCAAAGGGCCCATTGAAGACCATGCGGATGTCAGCCATCGAGTAGACACACACGGCAGAGCCTTTGAAGACTGACCTGGGGGGAAGGACCTGCTGGCACCCTTTGTCACAGTATTGCCAGGACACCCACCCAGCCGGGACCCCCTCCTCTCCTGCACTGTGCCACTCACCCCGAAGCGGAGAACACAGCATAGATAACAGGGTTCTTGGTGTCCTGAGTCTGCTGGATGAAGACATCCTCTTGGGACAGAAAGATGGAGGTGTTACCATAGGGAAGATAGGCAGGGATGCCAGGGTACAGGCAGAGCAGTTACCCATGGTGAAAGATGGAGGCGTTACCATAGGGAAGGTGGCAGGGATGCCAGGGTACAGGCAGAGCAGTTACCCATGGAGAAGCAAGAGGCAGGGGACAGCAGAGGTGTCCCCAGTTCTGCCCGGGATGCCCCCCAAGCTGGCAGGGGCAGAGAAGGTTCCCATCCCTTTCCTCACACACTCACGGAGCTCATCGAAGTGTGTCTCAATTCCATCGGGTCCTGGTACAGAGCAGACGAGCCGGGCCTTCAGAAAGGTGCTCCACTTGTTCACAAGGCAGCAGTGGCCCCCGTCATCATTCTGCAACAGTGAGACCCCTGTGCTCAGCCCTGCCTGTCCCTCTGCCCACCTCCCTGCCTGTCCTCTGCTACACCCACCAGGCAGATGCGCCCAATGCGGGAATAGACCCCAGGACTCAGCGGGGCATCAGCCGACTTCTCTCTGAAGAAGAAGTAGAGCTTGTCATCATTCCTCTCGCTGCTGTCAGGGATGAGCTGGGCACGGACGAAGGCTGGGTCTGGAATGGTACAGCACAGCATGGTACCATCAGCCCACTGGCATCCCTGCTCTATGCAATAGCCATAGCAACATGCTAGCACCCCTCTGCTGCAGCATCACCCCGCTCCTGGAAAAGCACTGCTATTGTCACAGGGTAAGAGCTACATCTGGGGAATTAGACGTCTCTTGTGATCTCTAGTTCTAGGAGAGGCTTGAAGCATCCCTGGGGTCCCTGGCAGCATTCCTGAGGTCCACAGGTTGATGAGATACATCAGCTCTACAAGCAAAGTGGTGGGAACCAGTCTTCCCCCCAGGAAGGAACCACACAGCACGGAAGCTTCTCAGGAAGCTTCTCCCTGCCATCCATCAGCCAGTGCCCAGCCTGTGCTGACAGCTCCCCCTCTTCGGGTTACCACCCTGCTGGCTCCCCAGCCCGGCAGGATCATCCCATCTGCTCTGCTCTGTTTACTCAGCTGCTGCCCCACAGGCAGGGGTGCTTCAAGGGGGGCAGAACGAATGTTCGGGGTCACCGACTGCAGGCGACACGGTTGATGTCTCAGTGCTGCAGAAATCCATGTGCTGACACCAGCAGAGCCAGTTCAGTCTCTCACCAGTGGGCTCCCACCACCCAGCAAAGCTCCAGGCACTGCTTCACACAGCTATCCCTGCTCTTGTGCCTTGATATCCATCCATCCATCCATCCATCCATCCATCCATCCATCCATGATCAATTCATCCATCATCCATCCATGATCAACTCACCCATCCATCTATCCATCATCCACCCATACATTTTCTGTCCATCTATCCATCCATCTGTCAGCTGTCAACCATCCAACCATCCATCTATCCACCCACTCGACCATGCTGGCTGCTGTCCCTGTTCTGGCAGAAGAATGCAGTACCACATGACAGATCTCATTTGTAGGGCTGGGGCCATGAGGTACCCAGGGCACATGGGCCAGTGACACCTGAACTCACCATTGAGCCAGCGGGAATTGTACTGGTCTGTCCTCATGGCTGTCTGCTTGCCCATGGTGCGGAAGATAGCTGCGTCCGTGCCCATGAAGTCGATGTAGACACCAGCATAAAGCTCTTCATCTGCAGAGGGCAGAAGTCAGCCAGGAATCCCCACCTCATCCCATCCACCCACCTTCTTCAACTGCCAGCCCCAGACCTGGCTGGGAGCCAGCAGGCAACCAAGAGCCACTGCCTGTGATCATCCCAAAAAGTTCTGGAGCTTGGCACTGATCTGTAACCAAGATCTCCACCTCTGCTGGGCCAAGTGCTTGGCCAGCTGAAACAGGCAGGGGCAGCAGGGAAGGAGCCCTGCTCCTGGTGGGAGCAGTTGTTCCATCCAGCCTGCCTATTCCCTCTGCCCAGAGAAGCAAGGACTGGCACCAGAGAGCCACAGGACTCACTTATTAATGCAGAAACGGTGTCTACTTTGGGGTCATAGGAACATTTCCCCTTGCCTGACTCCAGCTTGTCTGGCTCCAGGTAGAAGATATAATCCTGGAGAAGGAAGCAAATAGAGCAGCTGGTTAGACTTTCACCACACCATTCATGTCATAGCTCTCAAAGCCCACCAGGAGAGGCAATCTCCTCCAGGATGGTGCATAGCAGCAAGAACAGATGTGGATGGACCACACAAGAGATCTGCAGGTCTTCTGAGAAGCTGAAGCTCCTGCGAATGACTCTTCCAAATACGCTGGGTGCTTCTCCATGCCCTCCACCACTTGGAGACTTGGCTGAACCATCAGGCTGAAGTGGGGCATCCATCCCCCAGGTCTGGGAAAAAATCCCCCTCTGGCTGCCTCTTCACTCCAGCTGGCTGTGCTGCACATTGCCACTTGCCCAGCAAGGTCACAGTTCCAGCCGCTTCAGCAGGCATGGCTTGGCCTGCAGCACAGCTCGGCATAGCTCGGCTGCTGGATCCACTGTACTTCTCTTGACAGGGGTCATTTTCCAGTGCTTTTCTTCACACAGTGAGAGGCTGTGTCTGCTCCATGGGATGCCTCCCTACTGTCACTTCTGCCTTCCCCGTGGCCATCCCCGGCACCATCACGCATTCCCAGCCAGGAGCAAGACCCACACTGCCTCTGGTGGCCCATTCAAAATCCGCTGCCAGTGCTGGCTGAGGGCACACAGGGACAGGCTGGCCCAGCCAGGTCACTCCTCACCCTGGTATAGGGACCATCTTCATCTTAGACAAATCAGCAGCACAGAGAGTCCATAGGGAGCCTGGGCATGGGGGGAACCTTAAGGAACTAAACCGGGCAGATGCACATTGGCCCCATTTCCCCGGCTTTGGCACATGGGTGATGGACATGGTGACAGCCACCCTCCACTGAGAGGCCAGCAGGGTCCTGGTGGAGCTCTGGCTCTGGGAAGAACAAGTGGGGATAAGGGGCTGGGATCTCATCGTGGGCATCTCCCACTGGAGGGCTTGCTCACATCAGCTCCTCCTGGGGCACACAGGCCCAGAGATGGGCACAGTCATGTTTCACTATCCATATCACTGCACTGCACAGTCTGTGCCACCATCACCATCACAAATGTCTCTGCCCAACACTGGCCCCACTCCTTAAGTGGGCAAAAGCCTCACATGGACAACCTCTCTCTCCAGCAGAGCCCTGGCACTGGCTGCATCATCTCACCCTCCTGGTCAGGCAACCATTTTGGTGCTGGCACTGCTGATTGGCTGATGCACCTCGAAATGCACTAGAGCTGCCAGGAAGCACGTGATGCCAACCCTGAGGGAGCTCCTGCTAGGAGACACACCCTCTCCCCAGCAGGGAGAGGAACTCGGGCGACCTGAGGGAGCTAAAATGGCAATGGCGTTTTCCCAGGTGGCACTGGGGAATGGGCAGCAGGAGCTGCCTGCAGTCGGGGGGTGCTCACTGCCAAGCACCACCCTTTGCCCCCAACCACCCAAGGAGCTGTGGGAGCTCCAGGCTGCACTGGGGTGCCCCTGTCCCCCATGCTCCCCAGCCCATGCACTGACCCATGTTAGTCCAGAGTGGGGAGGCTCGGGGGTGACACTGTCAGGGTGGGCTGCACACTGGGGTGCTCCCAGAAGCCAGGAATGCTGACACCTCCCTTAGTGCACTTGCCTGCCTGGATGACACAAGCCCTTCTTGGGGCAAGGTGAAGCAGCTGCTCGGTAATGTTTCTGTAGGTCCTACCCAAACACCTTCTGCATATCACTTCGGCATCCTCCCCTGAATCATCCCAAGCCCTGCGGCTCTGCAGACACATGGTCCCACTTCCAAGGGACATAGCAAGCCTGGAGTCAGGCAAAGTCAGTGGTGGGTGGAGAGCCACCATCCCTGACAGTGTCCCCCACGGGGGGGGATCCTACATGGACTAGGAGGAAGGAGTTAGTGAGAGAAGGAAAGCCGACGCCAGGCCGGTAGCCAGGAGATGCTGTGCTGGGAGGGAAGGGGATGGCGAGGATGCCCACAGCACGGGGCGCCCCGCCCAGGGGTCAGAGGCATGCCAGTGGGAGGAAGGAGCCCGCGGCTCTGGAGTGCCCCTGCGGACAGGTGGGCATGGCTGCGGCGGGCTCCCAGACCGGTTCCCACCTTGCTTTGTGCTGGTCTCGGGCTGAGGGGGCTGTCGGTGGATCTGCTTTCCCGGCCTCCCGGCTGGCTCGGCGGAAACCCCTGGGGAAAAGGAGCAGGGCAGAGAGTTAGCGCCGGCAGGGCAGGACCCCCCAGGGCAGGGGTGAGCAAGGGACTCCAAGAGCTGGGGTGATGGATGCCAAATGAGCAACAGCACTGCTGTCTCCCTGGGTTCCTTGATGCTCCATGCTGGGCTGGCCTCCAGCAGGAGCTTCTCCAGGATGAATCCTGCTGTCTCTCCCACAGAACTGGAGTGCCCTAGCATGGAGAAGGAGAGAGTGGAGAGATGGCTGCCCACAGCCAGCCAGGCTGGGCTTACACCCAGGGGCTCATAAATGGAACCTGCCACCTTGTTCCTCCTGCGTTGATGAGCAATGCCTCAGCACCAAAGCTATTTAGCACCATGGAGTCCCCGGAACACTTACTTCCACACTGCCACTGACTCTGCTGGAAAACTAGTGCTGTCCTCGACTGCACTAGTACCCTATATCCTCCTCATATGCTGCCACTCCCCAGTTCAGTCTCAATCCAGTCCCAATTTGGAATGGTCTGAGCAGCATCCACCCCTCTCAGTGCCCATGCTAGGCTTGGGGGCTCTGGGACAGATGCTCGTCCTTCATATCCAGCGCCGTGATCCTCTCTCAGTTTGGGCTGGTGACTCCCTCTCCAGCCCCAGGAGAAGACAGCCTGGGACCTGTCACTCCACCGTGGATGAGACAAACACCTCACAGGACTTGTGACCCCTGGGATACTCATGCTGCTACTTGCAGAGACTGGCTCCCTCCCAAGACTGTTCTGAAAATGCTCCTCTGTCTGCCAAACATGCCACCTGGTGGCATGCAGATTTGATGCCACCCTCTCACTGCACGTTGTGGTCCTCGGTGCTGGGTGACATCCATCCAGGGATGTTCCTGACATGGCCACACGCGATGGCACAATCCCTGCACAGTCCTCCCTGTGCAGCACCGGTGCCAGCATCCTTGGAATCTACGGTGAGGGGCTCAGCAGCCTGGCAGCAAGTGGGAAGCTGGGTTGACATGTCCATCGTCCCAGTGGAGATCCAGCAGTGGCTGCAGCCAGCAGGGTGGGAGGGCACGTTGTGTGGAAGCTGCCATCAGAGTACAGCCAAGTTCCAGTGTGAAGAGAAGTCCTTGGTCTGTGGAGATGTCTTGGCCCCGCTCAGCAGCACAACACTGTTAGCTATGGTCACACCCAGCCTGCCCTTGCCCACAGCCTTCAGCCCCCAACATCCCCCACCAGCCAGCAGGAGCTGAGCCAAGCACCCACCCCACTGCAGTCCCCTGGTGGCCGTGCCAGCACTACCATGCAAGACAGCAGCTCAGCATCCCCCATCCCACCCGCCCCTCACCTGGGCTTTGCGCCCGCGGTTGACGAAGGCACAGATGGGGTTGTAGGCGCCAGTGCCACACACGTAGAGGTGTGTCCGGTTCCAGGGCTGGATCAGGCGGATGAAGTTGCCACACTCCCCCTGGGAAGCAGAGGAGAACGTGTCAACCCAAGCACAGGGGCTGTGGATTGTGGTGGGGCCGTGTTGGTGTAGGCATGGGATGAAACAGGTTATTGGATGCCATGTGGCATGGGACAGCATGGATCAGGGGTTGGCATGGGCCATGATCCAGCAAGCCACAGGGCCCAGCCCTGGCTGGTAGGAGGAAGCAGCAGGAGGAGCTCGGCTGCTTACTTGCCCAGAAAGCTCTCCAGGACCTGCCCAGCTGGAACAGAATGGGTGACAGGACACTGCAACACCCTTGAGCACCACCCCATCTCAACACAGCTGTATATGCCAGGGGATGGCTTTTCCAGAGTAGGATACAAGGACATGAATCCTCCCCCAAGCGCCAGGCACCAGCCCCCTTCCACTACCAGCAGGGGTTCATGGTGGTTACTCACATTGCTGTTCTTGCCTGACAGGATGCATTCCTCAATTCTCTGCTGTGACGCGGGCCAATGGATCTGTGGAAACACCAACCCAGGGAGACCAGGATTCCCACCTGGCCCTACCACCTCCCCACCAGCACCAGTTATGCCTATCGAGCTCTTGCCCTGGCATTCAAAATGTTCCCAAAGTGTCCAGTTACACCCTCCCCCTGCCCTACACTGGCAGCTTACGATGAGGGGCTCGCGGTTGATGTCATGGAGGTCCAGCGAGAGGACGTAGTCCTTGCTGCCCACATACATGCGGTCGTGGTCCTCGTCCTTCAGCAGGATGCGGTAGTCGCTGGAGTTGAGGAGGAAGTTGAAGAAGTGTGCTGTGCCCGTCGCCTTCAGCTCTACAGGGGGACAGGGGAAGGTGTCAGTACCCCAGGGACCCCCGTCCTTGCCAGTGCCATCCCCGAGTCCAAGCCTGGGGCCACCTGGAGGACACCCCATGAGAAGAGGTGCTCGCTTTCCACTACATGGTCAGCACCATGATACTGCAGGATACCATGATACTATGCAGGACAAGGGACAATGACAGAGATACTCATGGCCAGTTGGGACAACCAAGAGTGGGCAGAAGAGAAATCATCAAAACCTGAGCTCAGGACATCCAGCACCCCACAGCAAGGAGTGGAGATCGCCACTGAGATGGGGCAGGAGGCTGGGGCTCTCTGCCACCCCAGCCCAGAGACCACAGCTCCCAAAATTTCCAACATCATCTCCCTCCTACACTGTGACCCCATGTTCCAGCCAAGCCTCTGGCTCCTAGGATGGGAGAGCTGGGACCCCAAGGAATCATCTCCAGGGGAGGTGATGAGCCTCTGCCCCGCCCTGAACACCCCATCCCCCCTTGGAAAGTTATTTTTAGCCTAAGTGTGGGAGCACGGAGTGAAAGAGGATAATGAGGGTCATGAATATTCACAAGTGCAATGAGGCAGCCAGATGGAAGGCAGAAGTGCTGCAGATGATGTGGGCCAGTGCCAAGAACCACGCGGCAGGGGCCAGGGCACGAGTAAGACAGAGTACCCTGCTCCAACAGCATACAATCTGCCCTGTAGGCCACCTCTTTGGAGATGTCACTCTCTGGAGGTTCCACTCCCCTTGGAGGTGTCACCCGTTTTGGACACCACCCCCAAATATCAGATGCCACCTCCATGGGATGACATCTGCCCTGAATGCTACCCCTTTGGATACCACTCCAAGCCATCAGATGCCTTCCCCATGAGACGTCTTCTTCCCCATATGCTTCTTTTTGGAGGTGGTGCTCTCCTAGAATGCCATCAACAGCCATTGGATGCCACCTCCACGTGATGCCATCAGCCTCTGAAGCCAACCCTTTTGGAGATGCCACTCTTTTAAAAGGTGTCACCCTCTTTGGATGCCACAACCAACCATCAGATGCCATCCTCAGCTATTGGATGTCACCCTCATGGGATGCCATCTGCCCCAGATGCCATACTGTTTGGCATTGTCATCCTCTTTGGATGACATCAACAGCCATCAGATGCCACATCCATGATACACTCATCTAATGAGCACCCTCACTCTGTGGAGTTTGTCCCTCCATGCAGAGGAGTGCCCAGTGCAGGCCCTGGGAGCAGCTCTGGGGACCCCCCTTCCTGGGGAGGAGTGAAGCAGGGTCCTGTAGGTCAGTGTCAGGAAGCATCACACCAGTTTCCAGGCAGCACCGGGCAGAGCTCCATCAGCCAGCTTCCATTCCCAGTGGGAGGCCAAGTGCCTACAGATCTCCCTGACCTCCCACCTCCCAGCTGCACAAGGGACTGGCGTGTCCCACAGGTGCCCTCAGGGTCCCTCCCCATCCAGGGCACTCCCTCTGTCCCACGGCTGGCAGCGATGCTCCCCAGTTCTGCAGGGAGGCACCTGCACAGATGCTGGGCCTGCTCAGCCATGGCAGTGAGGCCAGCACACACACACGGTGTGGGAACCCGTCAGAGCCTGGAAACGGCATCATGGGATGTGACATGAACGTCCCCCGGCTTGGGGGCCTGCCTGTCTGCCAGGGCAGGACAGGATGAGCACAGTGGGCATGTGCAGAGACTGGAATTTGGGATGCAGGGGCCATGGAAGAGGTGCAGTGGAACACTGCCAAGGATGGGGGGCCAGGGAGCCGCTCACTCACCCACCCACAGCATGCTCCTCCTCCTGCCTGGCTCATCTGGGCTCCAGATGCTGCTCCCTGTTGCTGGTGCTGGCTCACATGCCACCCATGGTGTCCCCAGCCGGTCCTGTAGCAGTCCCTGACGTGCCACGGCACACTGGGTCTGGTCCCTGCCTATGTCCTGAAGCTCCCCACCGGCCCATACTGTGTGCGTACAGGTGTGTGCCCCATACTCTGTGTGTGCGCTGGTGCCTCCCTCAGTGCAATGCTGGTGCTGGTGAGCTTGGGAGCCAGGGAAGGGCAGGGTGGCTCTGGCAGTGAGTGACACAGGCGGAGCAGAAGAACTGCATGCCCAGACTTCTCCTGGGCACCCGGAGCAGGCAGAGACAGGGACGGTAATTAAACTGGACAGGAGCCTCAATGCTAGGACAGTCTCTTATCTGCCATCCCTGAACACGCCAGCACCAACAGCCCCAGGATCCTGGAGTACCAGGGCACTTGGTGGTGGAGGGCTCCATGTCAGTGACCGCCCCACATCCCTTAGGATGCTCTCCAGAGCTTGGCAGGAGACAGGGCCAGTAGCACAAAGGGCCTTGGCTCCCCACCGGGGGCTCCATTCAACTCCCACGGCTCAGCGATCAGAGAGGGCGCTCCCGAAGCAGGGCGGTGACGGACCCGCTGCCCTGGAACGCCCTCTTCAAAGATGATGGTGGGGCGGGCAAGACCCTGCCACAACCTCTGACCTCCCAGACCTCATCGCACTGCCTAATCCCCCCGTGTCACTGCGACCCCAAACCCGCCCCCAGCAGCCATGGGGTGTCCCTGGGGATGAAGTGGGGCAGGGGCCCCGGCCGGGCCGGAGAAGCCGGCTCATTAGCCGATGCGCCCCAACGAGCATATATTCCCTCTTGCTTCTCCATTGCCAATCCCAGCACCGGCAGAGCTTCCCCAACTGGCCGGGAGCCTAATCCTATTTTAATTGCCGAGCACCGGAGCCAGGAGCCGCTCGGCATCACAGCGAGGGTGGCCTCCCTGGGGACCGTCCCCTCACAACATTCCGCGGAGCCCCCACCGAGCCACCCGGGACTCGCCTGCCCGCAATCGTTTTGTGTCCTGGGGCGTTGAGCTGTAATTACCCGACGCCCTCGAGTGATGCCGGCGGCCAGGAGCCCAAGGGCTGGCAACAAGGCGCGATGCTCTGCTCTGCCCGCGGCACCACCACCCGACTGCATGCTCTGCAAAGCTCAATTCCCCCGACAATGCCAATGTTGGGCTGCATTCCCAGCTCCAGCGGCTGCCCACCGTTGCTGGCTGTCACCGCTGGCCCCCATCGGGCAGGGGGTGAGTGGTCCCTATCCAAAACCCACTGGCACAAATATGAGTGCTGATCTCCAAAGTAAAAGGGAGATTTGGGGGGGGATTTTGATAAACCGAGCTCCCCGAGCGACTCATCACCCCAGCCCTCCGAATCCTCCTGACCCCCTAAACATCACCAGGGCACCAGCATGAAGACTTAATGCCATTACGACCCGAGCGGGTCACCTCCCCAGGTGCACCATCACTGCATTCCCCAAAACCAATTACAGGCGCTCTCACCTAATTAGATTCTAATTATGGGCTTGTAGCGCATTCAACATAATTAGCATGTAAATTACACGGCGTGTTTATATTCAATAACCGCACTCCCACACCCCCTATCCCCCCCCACACGGCTGGCAGAGCCAGCGCCTTTCGGGAGCCCTTTCTTTGCACGGGGAAGAATGAATTCACTTTAAATGCCGATGGAGAAGCCCAGCACTGATACCAAGGGAGCCTGGCACAGCAGGGATAAATCCCATCTCCATCCTGCAGCGTTTTATCCCACAAATTTAGAAGCGTGCCCCAAATTTTGATTATGTTCCCTCCTCATTTTTTTCCCTACTTGAAATTTGAGATGCAGCTCTTTGGGTACGCGTCAGAGGGGCAGGACGGGGAGCAATGCTGGGAGAGGGATAGGGGGTTGGATGTCTCCCCTCTCGTGGTTAAAACATTTGTTATTATTGGGGCTGATCAAAGAGCTGGGTGGGTCGTCCGATGAAAGCAGAATTGCTTATTTGTTTGAGCGTCACTCCGCTACCCCTTGATGGGTTATTTATGATGTAATTAAGCTAATTACATGTAATAAGAGAGTTTCCGTGGCCCCCAGCCAAGCTCTTTTCCCATTTAACTGATTCACAGGTGGGAGGAAACCGAAGCTGCCTTGCAGGGGCTTGGGAGATGAAATGACTCCTGTTCCCGCTTGCTGCCTTCCACCCTCGATCATCTCCAGCCCCGCTGGAGCATCGCCCCGTGCCGGCACCCGCGGCAGAGGACAGGTGCTGCAGCCGCCCGGGTCAAATCCCTCGGGATGAAAGAGGTGCCGGCTGGGTGCTCTCCGCAGCCATCGCAGCCCGGCCGGTTGGGCACAAGCCAAAAAACAATTAAAAAAGAAAAAAAGAAAACCCACATTTTTTCAGCGGAAACCGCTGATTCATCCCCGGGCGAGCCTGCCCCAAGCGCTGGTGTGTGGATGTGCCCTAATGAGCAGCATTAGCAGGGGAGACCCCATCCCCACCGAGCATCACTCTGCAGTGGTGACCAGGCTCTCGGCTGGGTCGGGGGATGCTCCAGCAGCATGAAATCCCCTTCAGAAAAAAAGACTTTAATCACCCCAAAAGCAAAGTGCTGAGCTGAGGCGCCCCAGCCCACTGCTCTTTGGGCTTTTTTGTTTAATGTTTGGACATTATTTCTTTCCACAGCCCCTGAGGGGAGGGCACGGTGCCGGGTGGAAACTGCGGCTGTTCCAGGCCCTTTGCTCTGTGCCCAAGCAGCACTGGAGTGGGCAGAACACTCATGCCAGAACCCCAGAAAGGGCCATGCTGTTCCATAAGGAGCATTGTTAATTTGAAGGATAACTAGCTTATTACATATAGGCTTGGGGAGGGGGCTGAAATTGCACAGGGTTTTTTGGGGAGGGAGGGTTTAAGGAGCTTATGCAGCTTCACAGCCGGAGCCAGGGAGCTCAGCCCCAGCAGCAGCCGGTCACAGCGGGTGGAGGGGCCCTGCCACAGCCCCCCACTGTCCCAGCCAAGGAAATCCTCTTAGGGGTCACAGGGTTCAGCCCCATGTCCCCACCCCTTCGGGCACGGGAAAGGGGACTGTGGCATCCCCCTGACCTTTAGGAGGTCTGAGGAGCAGCATGGGGCACTCATGCCAGGGTGGGGACCAATAGTGCCAGTGTTCCCAGCACATTCCCAGCCCTGGCTGTCCCTAAGCCCTTGGCCCTGCTCGCAGCCCCCTGTTTATCCCATCCTGCTGTCGCCAAGCAGTGCCCACAGCTGCAGCAGCTTAGGAGGGCGCCTGGGTGGCCCCCAGGACATGGTCCCCTGTCCGGGCTCCTCTCCAGCCATCTGCCACCCCCTGGCCCGGATCAAGCACGCTGGTATCTCCTGGCCACCGGCAGAGATGCCAGGGGGGTGGGAGGGGAAACTGAGGCACGAGGCAGGCAGGAGTGAGGCCATGCAGGGGGCTGGCAGTAGAGCCCAGAGAAGACTCCATGCTCAATTCATTGTTTTTAAAGTAGTTTTTTTCTCCCCCGCAGGAACTGCCCTGCCTCTCACCTCGCCCCTCCCCACCAGGACTGCCCCCAGCTGGACCTCAGCCACAGCTTTTCTGAGAGGTGCCAGCACGGCTGTCCCCTCGCTGCGGGGAGCAGCTCCCATTTGGAAGCCCCATGAAGAGCCCTGACCTCGAGGGCTTCCCGCCATGATGTGAGGTGAGAGCCCACCCTTCCTTCCCTCACGCTTTTCCCACGCTGGACAGGGAGCAGG
The DNA here is from genome assembly GCA_013399455.1 of Anthoscopus minutus. Lineage (NCBI taxonomy): Eukaryota > Metazoa > Chordata > Aves > Passeriformes > Paridae > Anthoscopus > Anthoscopus minutus. Next base: position 203,456 of record VWYI01015690.1, read on the forward strand.
ACATGGAGGAATGAATCACCATCATCATCATCACCTCCTGCATCCCTGTGGGGAATGGGCCAGCCTCTCTGGTGCCCGAGCCCCTGGCCCGGAGGAAGGCCCAGAGCAGAGGGGGCTGCAGGATGTGTACAGCAGTGTGGGGAGTGAGTGAATTGTTAGCACGGAGATGATTAAAAATATCCACCCTATTTCTGGCCAGCACTGGGCTGGGATCTGGGAAGAGCTGTTGGCAAAAGGGAGCTGTGCCGGAGCCGCTCCCAGCACTGTTCTTTCCATGCTGGTCACCTTCCTCCTGCCGACACACGGACAGGAAAGCCTTGAGAGGAGGACAGACGTAAAGAGACCACAGGGGTGACAGGATGGGGGGAGGACTGACCCTGCCCAGCCCATCACCCCGCACCAGGGCACAGGAGCTCAGTTCCCACCCCTTTCCTATCACTATTTTATAGATGTGGGTTTTTTTTTAATGCACTCAGAGACGCCGGGGCTCCGTGGAGGATGACGCAGGCCCCGGGGAGCTGCGACAAACCTCTGGCGCGTGATAACAAGCAAAGGCAAACAAACCCAGAGACGCTCCCGCGGCTGGCAGGGCTCCAGGAGTGCGGCCGCCCAGCCAAGGCAACACACTTGGGGACATGGTGGCTCCTTCCCCAGCACCCTGGCCACAAGGCCACCTCGATCCCACCCTGGCATTGGGATGCTTTAGCCAGAGGGATGCCGTGGTAGACCCGCAGCTGGACCATCCACAAAGTGCCACTGTCACCCCCTATCTCATGGTTCTATGGCTTCAGGGAGGCTGCAAGCAGATGATCGACTCAGGAAACTGCTCAGCAATAGTTTGGTGTGTGGATCCCAGCTGGCCCTTGAGGAAAATCCTGGGAAAATTCTCCACCACCTTGTCAGACTGGTACAGGCAGGACAGAGGTGAGTGGCAGCCCTTCCCAACCGTGATGTGTCTGGATCCAGCACACTGCTGGCATTTCTTCTCCATGTGCCAGTGCAGATCAGCCCTTGTCCCACCACAAATCCCCGCTCTGGGCAGCAGGGGTGGGGGGAGCCCTACCAGACAACCTCAGGCAGGAGGGAGAAGGAGTGGAGGTCTTGAATACAGCCAGGAACCATTGCGCCAAGCAGCTGGGGCCAAAAAAAACCCCAAACCAGCCCCTAACCTGTGGCACAGCAAACTTAACCATACCTTTCTGGAATTAATCTCACTCCTGGAGCACACTGTGGCATGGTGGTGGGCACCAGGTCCAGCTGGGACTTGGCTGGAGCCTCCCCTCCCCACAGCTGTGAGGAAAAGGTGTTTTAAGCCAAGGTGGGGAAGCATCTGTACAGCAGCTAAAGTTCCCCAGCAGCCCCTAAAACCCTCCAAAAAGGCTGTTTGGAGAGGAAAGCGGGGAGGAACTTGCTCGCTGTTTTCCAGCCTGAACTTGTCCCCAGACTCTTCATACCAGCCATTTTTTCTGTCAAGACCAGCCTGTAACACCCATGGCTATTGCTGCTTCACTGCCTTTGCTGTCCAGCTCCCCCAGCTGCCCTGCCTGGCTCTGCTGTGCTCACCATCAGTTCTGCTACCACATCCTTGGGCTCACAGGTTCAGTAGGGGACCAGAGGGCAAAGGCACAGTGCAACAGCAAAGGAAGGGCACAGGCAGCACAGCCCCAGCTCTCCCACAGACCCCAAGGGGAGGCAGACATGAGACTCCTCATGACTGTCACCTCCTGACACACATCCAAGCAGGCAATCCCCAGCAGGAACAATTTTCATTCTGCTTCTCAAGGTTTGCAGCCCTGGGACCTGCCTCATCAGCCCCAGCCTGCCCTACTCAGCAACCTCAAAACAGGAGCTCAAGACAAACCCCTTCACCAATGTGCACCCCAAAGCTGACCCAAGGGTCCCCCCACAGCCCCTAGAGTGGCTGGGTGGGCTAAGCAGCCCCGGTATGAAAGGGTTAAGCCCCTTCTCCCCACCCAGCACCCTCCCCTCCTGCCTCTCCCGGCTCCCTGCCAGCTCCCAGGCGTTAATACCAGCTGGGGGGGTCGGGGTGGCGTCAAGCTGCTGTCTGGAATCGGGGTGCTGCCGGGGGGGCTTCCCACACCTCAGCACCCAGCTTTGCCAGATGGAGGGAGCCACCCACCCACAACAGGAAGCGTACTGGGGAGACGAGGCAGGCTACCAGCCCCCCCAGACTGCGTGTGCTGGTGCAGACTGGGAGCTCAGCCACACCTGAATATGGATCCTCATGGAGATTTCTCAGGGTGCAGATTGCTGATGCCCCCCGAGTGAAGAGAAGGAGCCTCTACTGGGGTGCCCATGGTTTGCTCCATCTTGGGGTCCCACCCTGCCCCCCACTCCAACAACCAGACTCTTACCTTTGAAGGAGAGCTGGACCCTGGGGGTAGCGAAGCCATGGTCCTTGGGATGGGCAGCCCGCCAGCCCAGAGTCAGCAGGGTGGCCCAGAGGAGGACACTGACCACGGGCATGGTGGGCACGCGCCTGGGCGCCGAGATCGAGAGGAGTCTGGGGGAGCCGAGCCTGCCAAGGAGGGCACACGTGGGAGGGATGTCAGCTCACTGCACCCACCACCCCCCTGAGGGCTACAAGCCCCACAGCCCGCTCTCCATCACCCGCTGGCACGCAGCATCCTCCGGGAGGACTAGAAGCCAGCCCTGGGAGGCTGCACTCTGCTCTGCAGACTGGGGGTGTGGGGCACAAATCAAGGGGCCAACAGCCTCACACCCCCCTGTGTGGTGAACACACAGGGCGAGGCAAGCGCGGCAAGAGCCGTCTCAGCACCCTCCTCCAGCCCAGCTGGTGAGCCTTGCCCAGGTGAGGAGCGTCGCTCCATCCCTCCTCGCACCCCCCTCAGCTGCAGCATCCCCAGCCCCTCACTGGGCTGGCTCCCCCTGCCCCAGCACCCAAAGGGGTCCCACTCCCAGCCCTTGCCTCCCCAACTCTCCTCCCAGCCCCCAGCAAAGCCACAGCAAGCAGAGCTGGGATCAAATCTTTCCAACATGAAGGAAATCTGGACTTCATTATTCCAAGAACGTACCAAAAAAAAAAAAAAAGGATTTTTTTTTTCTTAAATAAAAGAGGAAGAAAAAGAAGAGGGAAAAAAAAAAAAAGCCCTGCCTGTGTGCCAGGCAGCTGGACTCCCTGGGGCTCCGGCACTGAGCGGAGTCCGCCAAGCTGCCTCCAGCAAGCCACACACGCACCCCGGCACGGTGCACAGTGCCCCCCATGCACCCCACTGCCCCTCCTGGACACACCCCCTGAGTCAGGCCCCTCTCCCGAGGCAGCACCCTCCTGGGGGTCTCCAGGGCACTTCAGGCAGGATTTGGGAGGTGGGAAGCCCCTCATGTCCCCAGGGAGCCGCATGCCTGAGTGGGATGCGCTGTGCCACGGTACCCAGGTGGGCTCAGGCATGTGGGGAGTGTCCAGCCAGCCCAGCCTAAGGGGCTCAGTTCTGTGGGAATAGGGGTCTCCACCGTGACACCCTATGAAGCCATACCCTCCAGGGCTCTGCCAGCTGCCACCACACAGCCCCACAGGGGACAGGCACGCCCAAAGAAGCCGGATGGATGGCTGGGAACCCTTTGGGGCACCCCGCAGAGAGATGCTGAGCTGCAAGGGGGGGCTATCCCACACCCCACCCGGGTGGTCTGGCTAGCCTCTCCTGCAGTGCACAGCACCCACACTGCCAGTCCCAACCCTGAGCAGGGCAAGAGCAGTAGCACTGTCCCCAGCAGCAGGGCAAGACCGCAAGTGTGGTGACACCGCTGCTCCCTGGGGCTGCATATTTTTTATCTCCTTCTTGCCTTTGGGGTCAGTAAATATTTCCATTTTCTCCTCTGCCCCTGAGCACACCCAGTTCTGCTCCATTGTACTGGTATTCGGCCCCTTTTCAGGCTGCCTTCCCCCTTCTCCCACCCATTCCCAGGCTCTGCCCTTCCCACCAGCGCCAGGCCGGGACAGCCTGCACCCCCAATTCCTCCACCAGCCAAAACTCCAGTTGGTTGCAGTTAAATAACCCCCCTCCATCCAAACCTCCCCCCTCTCCCCAGCAGCTTTAGGAAATAATTCTGGCAAATCCTACTATTGCATTTGGATGGAGCGGCGTACGCGTCAGAGACAGGGAGCGAGATGGCAAACAAAGGAAAAGAGGGAGAGGAGGGGAGCGCAGCAACCGCAGGGCGAGGAGAGGGGAAAGGGCCGGCGGTAAGTGGGGGACACCCAGACCCGGCTGGGAAAGGCAAATTCCAAGGAAGCAAAAAGGGAAACGGGCCACTGGAGTGCACCTTGGCCAGGAAATCTCCATTTCCAGGGTCATCTGCACTCCGGGGAAACTGAGAACTCCAGGGGAGAGCGGCCACATTCCTGCCCTCCAGCCCCCGGGCTGTCTGGGCTTGGAGGGGTTTTTTAGCAATTAAAGTTTGGCCATTTCTCGTGCTGCCGCAGGAAGATCAAAATCCCACTCGGCTTTATTCCCCCTTCCTCAGGATGGTCAACCCAGAGCCGCCGAGCCCAAGCAATTAGAGAAAGGTTTTTCTAGTCTGGAGCAGGGGCTCCTTTAGGGGAACGAACCCCCAAAGAGGGCTGAGGGGAAGCCTCCGGAGTCCCCCGGGGGGACTCAGGGGAAGGGCTGCCTGCACGCCTGATCCCCGCGGCCTCGGGAGAGAGCAGGAAACATTTTGGGAGGGAAAAGCAATAGAGCCAGGATAGGCAGTAGGAGGGGAGCCTGGCCCACCTCCGGCCACGGCGCGCGATGCCATCAGTGGGAAAGGGGGAAAAATAGGGAAAAAAAAATAACACAACATAATACAATAACGCTAAATGTCCAGCGCGGCCCCGCGCACCCGGGAAATAACTTTGCACAACTTTGCGCTCCGGTACGCCTGGCCTGTCCCCAGGGAGCGCCGGCCGTCCCCTGCGCCCCCCGCCCGGGCGTTCTCCGCGCAGCCCCAGCCCGCCGGGGCGCGGGGTCCTGCCGGGGCTCGGCGTCCCCTCGGGGCGGGCTCCGGCAGCCTGCTCCAGGGTGCCGGGCGTTCTCCGGGTGTGTGTGTCCCGGCACCCCCTCCCCGGGCGCCCG
>VWYI01015690.1:208912-261233 GCA_013399455.1 Anthoscopus minutus
CCGGCCCCCACTGGGCCCCGTTGCGGGCCCGCCGCGGGGGGCGTCGTTTGCATAGACACGCCCCCCGGACACGCCCCCCGCCCCGGGCCGCAGGTTCGAACCCCGGCACCTCCCCCGCCGCTCACCTCCTGCTCCGGCCCTTTGTTGCGGGGTACGGGCGGTGCCCCGCCCCGCCGTGCCAGCCCGCCGGTGGCTCGCCGCACCTCTGAAGCCCACCACACTCCCGCCGGTCCCGAGAAGGAGGCGGATAAATGAGTGCCGTCCCTCCTTTGTCTGCCGCGGCGGGGGGCGGCCCGGGGCGGCGGGGTCTGCGGGGAGCCGAGCCCCGGCGAGTCGGTGGCTTTGTGAGAGCTCCGGCTCCGCTGAGAAACCGAAACCGTCTCCCAGACACGACATGTCCAAATGCTGCTACTGGGGCGCCATCCCTGGCCCCACCTTCTCATTCTGCCGCCCCCACCCCGGGTACCCCCAGTGGTGACCCCCGGCCTTCAGCCCAGGGCAGGCAGGTGACCCCTGCCCACTCTGGTTGCAGAGCATCCCGCGGCCCTGGGGCCCATTGACACCTGGGTGATTCCAGCTCAGTACCTGTGCCCTGGCATCCAGCATCTGCTGGTTCCTGGGTATCCTCTCCTGGGACCATTCTCCCCCTGCACCGGGTGATCTGTGCCCAGCACCTTCCCCCCTGCACACCTGAGGCAATGACTGGCAGGTGCTGTGCAGCTGAGCTCTGTAGCTCTGCTCTGGTCCTTCCTGCCTGAAGGGCACACTTTGGAGTCCCCCAAATGCCAGGCACATGTCTCAGTTCCCCTGTTTTGTTTCTGACCAGCTGGTGGCCTCTGCCAGGGTCTCCTCAGCCAGATATAGGTACAATGCCCTGCAAGCACCACAGAGCTTGGCCCCATGCCCCCCAATCCCAAAAGGACCTTCCCACTTGGCCTCAGAGGTTTGCAGGCTCTCCTTCTGCTTACCTGCTCCCCATATAGGGTAATGAGGAGTTAAGGATACTGAAAAGCCACAACAACGGGTGCTGGAGCAGAAGGTGCCCTGATCTAAGACCCATAATTTCCTCTGAGCCAGGCTTCTTGGATAGGAGCAGGGCAGGGGGAGCCAAGGTGTTCTGGCACAAGGACCAGGGAGGGAATGGAGAGCAGTAGCCACCCATAAGCAGACATTGCTGCTGGAAAAATTCCTCCCCTGAACACAGACCCCTGCCCTGTCCCAGAGCACCTCCATTCCCTTGGTCACCCCACAGGAAGAGGGGAAAGTTTGCAGGGCAGGGTTTCCACCCAGGCAGGGTCACCTTGTCACCCAGGCACTACTGGTGCTTGGGAAGGGGGAAGAGAAGGTGCTCCCAGCCCCACTGTGACCTGCCCCCTGCTGCCTCTTCTTTTTCCAGGGATAGCTCCACAGAAATAAGCTGGGGCCGTCCTTCACCCTCACACATCTCTTCTGTCTTCCTCTGAAAAATGAGGAGTTTGTCACCGGATTCTCATCACCAGCCACTCTGTGTGCGGGAGGGCAGCAGCAATGGCCTCAGTCAGCAGCACAAATAAATGGCCCGAAACACGATACGCGGGAGCTCCCTGGGATAAAAGAATTTCTAAGGAGAGGTTTTATTTTCCCCTCGGAGCCCCAGTCTCTCGTGATCTGGTCCAAACACAAAGGCTGTCCTGAATTTCCAGTCTCACTTTCTCTCCTGGCAGCTGGTGAGCTGGGTGATGTTTTGGGGCATCTTGTCCCCTGTGCCAGTGCCTCGGCACACCGGGCTGTGGTGATGGCAGGTCACCTGGCCCCTCCAGGCACTCCAGGGCCACTGGGCTCCAGTGCAGCCCTGGTTTCAGTTCTGGGGGTGGTGACACACATTTGGCAGTGAATTAAAAGTGGGGCAGCCACAGCCAGAGGCAGAGGATGCTGGGGGCCTGCTGGTGCTCCCTCAAGCTGCATTGGCGGGATGCCAGGCCCTGCCCTGGGCCACCCTTCCAAGACCTGGCTCCCAGAACAAGTGTGGGTATCCTGAAGACCCACAAAGGAGCAACTGAGTCCCCATCATCTCCCCTCTTATCCCTGTGATCCATGGCTTGCTGGCACAGAAAGGGTCCTGGATCTCCCAGTGTATCATTAACCCAGAACTGAGCCATTAACTCTCCTAAGTCCCCATAGTTATAAATCAGCCTTCCCGTAACTTCCTTCTCCCCTGCTGCAGTTTAAGCCTGTGGCTTCCTGTCCTAATTAGCCAGTGAGGTTAATTGGCCCCCAGCCTCTTTACACTTCCAAGCCTCTCTGAGGGGTGGGTCACTGCATCCTCTGTTCGTGCATTGACCCTTGGACCCTTCCCCACTCTATGAGCTCTTCTACCAACACCAGAGATGCGAATTGCTGATGTGGCCACGTCCATGCCATGGTTGAGGGTGACTGCCTGCCTACTCCGGCTCCTGCAAGCTGCTTTTTACCTCCTCAGCTCCTGCCCCAGGCCTGGGGTGGATACTCGCCTCCTACCCAGCACTCTATTCCTGTCTGCATTCCTATTCCTGTCCCAATTCTGATCCCCATCCCCATCTCTATCTCCATACCCACCCCGTTCTCATCCCCATACCTGTTTCCATTTTCATTTGTGTCCCTTTTTCTGTCCCCATTCCCATTCCCATCCCTATCCCTGTCCTCATTCCCATCTCTGTCCCTTTTCCTGTCCTCACCATGATTTCTGTCCTCATTCCCATGCCCATTCCTGTCCCCATCCCCTATGCTGTTCCCATTCCCATCCCTTTTCCTGTCCCAGTTTCCATTCTCATCCCTATCCTTGTCCTCATCCCTATTTCTACTCCCATTCCCCCATTCCCAGCCTGTCCCCTCTCCTTCCTGGCCCTGCTGTGTGGTGGTGCCAGAGGCCCCTGGCAGCTCTCAGATGCCTTGGCTCAGCCTGCGCCAGCTTCTTGCTCTGGCCATCTGTCCCCCACCTGCCTGTCGTCTCACGCCTCTTCCTGGGGGCCAGGGGTCCCTGTCTGGCCTGCCCCAGCCTGGGGATGCCAGCAAGCACCAGGGTGGGCGTCCCCAGGGAGTCCCATGATGCCAGGAGGGAGCTGGGCAATGCTGGTGGCAGAGCAGTGCAGAAATGCCTGGACCAGATTTGGTGGCCGCTCTGAGCCAGCCTGGGGACCAGCCCACTGGCGCCCACCCCAGGGAGCCTGCGAGGACCTGAGGACCTGCTCAGCCCTTTGGGTCGTGCCCCAGTACCAAAGTGTCCCCCCGCACCCCGGATGCCCTCGATGTCACCCCCCGGGCGGTGCCGCTATCCCCTGCCGGGCTGGCAGACATCGCCTGCCGCGCGCTGCTCTGGGGGAAGCATTCCTGCTTTTTATAACCCTGCTGAGGCTCCCCTGCTGCCAGCCCCGTGCCAGCCTGCCTGCCCTCCTGCCTGCTGCCTGCTTTGCTTTCCTGCCTGCTGCCTGCCTGTCCGGGCATGGCCGGGGAGGGGGTGGCGGGGGCCGGGGGCTGCAGGGCCCGTCCGACCTGCACAGCTGCATAGCTTGTCTCCAGCTATTAAACAAACACCTCCATCTCCCCCCTCCTCCCGGTCCCCTTCCCGCCGCCAGACGCTGCTTAACCCTCTGCTGCCCCGCTCCTTCCAGCAGGAAGCGGCATCTGCCCGTCGCTGCCGCTGCAGGTTTGACTTCCAGCAGCGACCTCCGTACTGCCAGTGTCCCCAGGGCCGGCTGGGCAGCGAGAGTGGTCACCCAGATCCCCAGGGTGCTCGCAGCTGGCACCATCCTGGGCACCCACCCTGCGGGCAGCGCAGGAGCGCTGGGAGCTGGGGCTGGGAAGGGCCACGGGATGCAGGGTCTGGGGGATACAGGCAGGGGACTCCAGGGAGTGGTGGACGCAGGATGGGGGAAGAGAGGAGCTGTACTGCAGGGCAAGGATGGTGCCTGGGCTGGAAGGGAGGCAGAGAGGTGAGAGATGGGGGTCTGGACCTCCCCTGCCCCATCATAGCCCTCTGCCTTTCTCACCCCACTTCGGGAAGCAATGCTGGGGAGTGCCCCAGTTCCCGGGACAGCTCCAGCTGCAGATGTCCCCTGCAGATGTGGACCAGTAAAGGAGGCAGGAGGGCACAGCAGCCATGGGATTCCCCCCAGGGTGGCTCCTGAGACGCGTACACCTCGGTGCACGGAGGCAGCACTGCCACAGACTCTGCTCCCAGTCTGGCTTAGCCTGGCAATGCCACGAGAACAGCCTCCATTCCCCACTCCCCACCAGCTGCCTGTACCCCCCCCGCTACAGCTCTCAGAGCCACCAGCTTCGCACGGAAACCTCAGCAGCTCCCAGCTCAGGAACTGCTGCAGGGGATAGGATGCAAGGCAGGAGCAGGATTTGCCCTTCCAGGCTGAATTGAGCCTTCTGGAAGGGTTGACATGGTGATGCCACGCTCTGCTGCCACCATCTTAGGACACTGTGGAGAGAGGACAGACCCTCTCCGGCCCCGCCAGGACCTCCCTGATTGCCCTCTGCCTCCCACGCTCCCTCCCCCAGATGTTTGGGATATCTGGTCCTTTCCCGCTCCAGCCCAGTGACAAATGCTTGCCTGAGCGCGGTTTATTATTGTAAGAGCCTGGAGCTGCCTCTGGCCAACTTTCTGCCTGGGGCTAAGCCAGCAGCTGCAGGGCACCCTTCGGCACAGCTACCCCGGGGGGACGAGCTGTCCCTGCCCCGGGCACTCTCTGCATGCCGAGGGGTGGGGACAGACCCCTGATGTTGCCCAGCATCCTGTGGGTGTGAGGAGCCCAGGGCAAGCACCCGGGCCCAGGCAGGGTAGAAATGTGGATTCCCCGCCCTTCAGCTGGCAGTGCTGGGAGAGGTGGTGGGGGGGAGGGGTTGCTGAGACCACCCTCCCCAAAACCCCTGCTCTGCTCCACTCCACAGGAGCACCGTGGGCTGGAGCACGGCGGGCTCGGTGATCGATGGCCGAGGCGTGGGCTTGCCAAGCCCTGCGTGTTTGGAAGGCGCCGTGTTTGTCTTGGCAGGAGCAGGGATGTCATCTCCTCTGCCTTGCACCGTGACGAGCTGGGAAAACCAACAGGGGGTTGTGCTGGAGTGGGTGCCCCTGTGGGATCCCTGGCAGCAGCAGAGGGGTCGGACCCAGAGGGGAAGAGTGAGGGCCCGGTGAGGTGAGAGGTCAAGCAGAGGCACCCAGTGGGTGTGTCCAGGGTGACATGGGGGCAAACTGAGCCTGCTCTCCCCTGGCAGAGCAGGTTTGGCCATCCAGGTGTGCCCTGCACCTGGAAGAGGTGCCCCCAGCCCAGGTGCTGAGGTGGTGCTGCCCGCAGGGTCACCGAGCTCTGTGCTCTGCTGGTGGGGAAACTGAGGCAGGAGGGTAGCGTCAGCTGATGGCAGGGCCCGAGAGGCTGTTAGTATGACAGGCACTGGGAAAAGCAGTCTCTTGAGCAGGGAGCAGCCCAGCTGCAGCTCTGCTGAGAAAGGGATGCAGTGAGGACATGAAAGGTGGTTGACAGATCGATGTCCTGCCCAGCGCCGACGGCAAAGGCGTTTGAAGAGCGGCTCCTGCTGATGGCAGTGAGGCACTTGGCGGTCGATAGCTGCCTGGAAAGGCAGGGTCATGTCCTACTGGGGGTCCTCAGGCACAACAGGAGATCGTGAAGGAGGGGAGATGAGTGCCCTGGTAGTGTCTGCAGTGTGATGTACTGGTAGGCATAGGGCTGGGAGAGAATGAGACTCCTTGAAATGGGAGCTGCTGAAGTAAACACTGCTCCCAGGACTGAGGCTTTTCACTTCCCAGCTGCAATCCAGGATGCTGGGGATGACACTGCTGACACACAAGCCCTGGGCAGAGGATGGGCAGAGGATGGCTGGTGCTGCCTACACCAAGCCTAACCATGGGTACCCATCCTGCTCTGCCCCTGTGATGGTTTATTAGCAGAAGGAACAGGTGGGATGCCCACTCCTAGCTGCAGTCTGGTTGGCAATGCTGAGCTCATCCATCCTTGCAGCTCTCCATGCTCCAGAGAAAGAAGCCATCACCTGCCTTTGGGTGAAGCCAGCCGCACCTCATCCATTCAGCCTGGCCCCACAAGCACAGCCTCAGGCTCTGCAGCAGCAGGAGCATCATGGTGCCCATGCCTGGCCATGACAGAGAATTCCTGGTGCTCTGTGGCTCACATACACATGGGACCAACATCTGTGTCACCCCACACATTGCCATGGAAATGGGCAGGAGCTGTGCTGATGGAAAACAGACCTCGACTGGTGGCTCTGGGTCCCAGAGGGGCACTCAGCCCCACTTTGCCTTGAGGTGCTCTGGGCACTCCATGCAGTTCCCTGTGCCAGAGAGGCTGGTGTAGAGGGGCACTGGGGCACAGGGTGTGCACAGGATGGCAAGGATGTGTCACCATGTGGCTATGTCCCCTCCAACACATCCCCATGCACACCAAATTTATGAATACCAGTAGTTTGGAAGGCTACAAGACCTTTTTCCTGTTTCAGGGAGAGGTCATGACTGGGACCACTGTCCCATGGCTGCAGTGGCCATGCAGGAGGTGGCACCTGGAGCCAAACCACTGGGCCACGAGGAGCATTATCTTTAGATCAAGCATCCAGAGCGTCTGGACTGCATTTCACTGCTACCTGGAGCCATTTCCAGCCCCCACAAATATAAGGAGATGCCCAGCGTTGTCTGTGTGAGAAGGAAAACTGAATAAGTTAATAGTTTTAAGATAAGTTCCCAATTTTCTGAGGTGTCCAAAGGCTTTCATGACATGGGAAGGTAATGTGGGCAGAGAGTGGGGGCCAGCAGCTCTGTGGCACAGCCCTGGTGTGCTGGTGTGCCACGTAAGTGGGTCAGTGGTACAGCTGTGGGCATTGCTGTGCACAGAGGAGCTGGAAAGGACAAGACAGAGGCAGCTGGAATGGCTCAAGGGCTGAAAGAAACTGGGACACGTCCATGCACGTGGGTCCTCCCAAAGAACTTGGCCTGAGAACTGTATCAGCTCACAGGGATAAAAGAGCACCAGGCAGTTGGAGAGGATTTTTGGCTGCGTGACTCAGCAATTGCTCAGCTCCAAGATCCTTCACTGGGATGTGTCCAGTGGTGGCTGCCTCATTCCAGCAAGGACAGATGGGTGGATGGTCACAGCCTGGCATGGCCCAGCCAGCATCCCTCTGGGTGGAAAGAAGAATGGCCAGCCCAGCCCAGACTGGGTTTGTGGTGGCAATACTGGTAAGAGGGTTCTCTATGGAGACTGAAGGAATTGGGAGAGCCCCATCCTGACTCCTCACTTCTCTCTCAGAAAGACAGCCTACCACTCCCTTGCCCAGCAACATCCTGTGGAAATGATGCTCCTACTCCCAGGTCGCCGTGGTAACTGGCGGGCACAACAAGAACAGGATGTAGGATCTGAACCCGTCGCTCCCTGCACCCGGGACCACTTCCCGGCACTTCCAGCGCCCGGGGGCTGGCTCCTTGCAGGGGGTGAGGGTCGGGGTCGGGGTGCTGCCACCTCTCCAAGGTCAGGCTACAGCTGAGGGTCAAGGGAGGCCCAGGCAGCTGATGTCGACGCCGGCACGTGCCTTGTGGGAAGTTGTCTCCCTGCCTTGCCCTTCACCACATCCCTCCCCAGCTGCCGCCTGAACTTCAAAGCCACTAAAGGCCACATGGCCTGGAGCATCTTCTCCATATCACTTCCAGGGAGAAGAAGATGCTTTGAAACCCCCTGGCCCTTCTCCCCTCCTCTGCAAGGTAATTTCCATTTTTTTCAAAACCCCACAAAAAAGGAGTCTTTTTCTTCTTTGTTTCTCTTCTCTCTCTCTCTTTTTTTTTCCCATTGTCTTTGTCAGCTAAAAATATGCAACCCACCAGGGAGGGTGGGTGGGGGGAGCTGCTGCTGCACTGAAGGTTAGTGCCAGGCCTGGCTGGAAAAGCCACTGGAAAGAAATGTAGGTGCTCCCTACCACCTTTTTGGGAGGGGTCTTGCCCCAGATGGCCCCCTTTGCACAGGTCAGGGTTCAGGGCTTTGCCCTCAATGTGCTGAGGGGGGCAAAAAAGTTTGAAGGCAGAGCCTGCTTAGGTCTTGTTGTGACACAACATTCAGTGAAGGGGCCAGATAGAGATCCATGCGTCCCGGCTGTTCTCCAGGAAGCTGGGAGATACCCAGGGATGCCTATCAACCGGGGGCGGGATGTCCAGGCACCCCATGGGGAGATGACCCCGCAGGGCAGGGATCAAAGCAGCCGAGGGCTGACCGGCAGCTCCAGGCGGGAGCGTGGGAGGGAGGTGGGCGGCCGTGGCAAAGGAGGGATGTGATTTACCTAATATCCCGCTCCAACCAAAGAACGGCTGGAGGAGAAAAACATCCCAGGGGTTCGATGTCTTGGGGAGATGCTGTCAGGGGCTGAGAGACACCGAGCAGTGCCAAAGCCAGCTGGGAAATTAAATTGGGATGAATCACCTAGAGCCGGGAGCATTCACCTGAGTTACAAACCTGCCACAAATTCAGAGAAAACACATTTCCCAGCTCCCAGGATTGCAATCTTAAGACTCGTCCAGCTTTGCAGGAAGGTGACAGACTTCAAAACTGGCTTACTATTTCTTCCCGCCCCCCTTCCTCTCCCCCTCAAGCACGGGAATGTTGAAGCAGGATGTCTCGGCGTGGGGGTAATGACCATCCATGGGCTCCCCTCCGCAGATGGTGACCCGGCAGCGGGATGCCGGAGCCAGGACTCCCAGGCAGGACCGATCCTTGGGCGTCCTGCAGGGCTGAGGGCGGGCGCTGAGAGGGAGGACGCAGGCAGGAGACGGGCTGGGAGTGGAGACCGTGGCGTCGAACTTGTTGAGAAGGCAGGAGACAGACAGTAGGAAAAAATTTCCAGGGCAGCTGTGGGTCAGGGGATTTACTGGCGCCCTGGGATGGAGGTGTGAGAAACAGGGAGGTGACAGAGTTGCTGCTGCTACTGAACTGGGGATTCACCGACACGGGGTGCCCCAGATAGTGCTGCTTGAGCTGTGTCGGGGGAGGCCTCCGTGGCTGAGGGGGCTGGGGGCAACTCATTCAAAGGATGCCTTGGCTACTTCAAATAAGCGGGCAGACCCCAGACCCGCGGGACAGCTCGGGGCGGGGGTGTGTGTGATTTATGGAGCGGGGGATTAGGCAGGAGGAGGCGGCGGCAGCGGGACACACATGGCAGGCGCTGACGGAGGGAAAAGGGCTGCCGGAGCAGGACGGGGGTGAGTCCCAGGTGGACAGGATAGAAATTCCTCAGCCTTCCCTAGAGCTCAGATTTAGCCCCGTGGCGATGAAGACGGCCCCGCCGGGCAGCAGGAGGCTTGGGGCATGTCTGCTCTCAGAAAAGCATCCTGGTGCTCAGCTACAGGGAGGGAGCAGGGTACGCCCCAACTGGGATCTGTCTGGACAGACCTCCCTCCTCCTCCCACGGCCCAAGCATCGACGCGTCCTCCCCAAGGGAGGCATCAGGGAGGGGAGGCGTTTGGCAGGGGGTAAATTGAGGCAAGGTGGGGGGTTGCCCGTCCCCGTTTCATGGGTTAGGATGTGGCGGCTCTGCGATTCCCAGCCACGGTTCATCTGGGGCCCCATGAGCTGGTGGGACCACGCGGTTCCTCTGCTGCCTAATGGGCACCCAGTGTTCGGAGAGCCCTCACCGCCTCCGCCGGATGGCGATGTGCCCGTGGGACAAGGACATCCCGGATCCTTCCCGCGCGCCCGAGCAGGTGGCGTCGGGTGTCCGCAGCTGCGAGCCGCCTTTCATCCCCTTCCAGGCCGGGGCTCGCTTTCCGTCACCTGCTGCCCTCCCGGACGGAGGCCAAGAGCCCGCGGGCAGGGCCGATGTGCGAGACGTGGCCGCTCTGCCCGCACGTCCTCCGGCCGGAGGGGGGGCAGCGAGCCGCCCGAGGCAGCATCCTGCCCCAAACACCCCACTGCCATCTCCTCGGCTCAGGGTGGGCATAGCTGTGATGCAACCTGGCAAAGCCCCAGTCCCGAGACAGCAGCTCCACGCAGTTTCCCTGCAAAAGTTTCCACTGCCTTCAGTCGCGGCAGGCGGCGGGAAGAGCGGGGGAGCAGGCGGTGAGGGGTGGGTGTTGCTGGAACACACGCGGTCAGCGGCGTGTGCGTGTCCAGGCACACTTGTGTACCCGTGCCAGCACATGTGTGTGAGCAGGAGCGAGTGCATCTGTGGGGAGATGCACACACACGCAGACATCTCCCTGTGCATCTCTGAATGGGCATTGCACGCCTGTGAGACTGCAGCATTCCTTTTGCTGCAGCGTTTCTCAGCGTGTGCAGCCTAATGAGCCGGTACAGCAGAGTTAATTGAGGGGACAGGCAAGCGGAGCTTGTCATTAGGGAAGGCACCGCAGCAGGAACCGGTGACAAGATGCTGCCTTGTCCCCTCGGGCTGATGGCAGCCCCCGCAGGGGACAGTGACAGCCTGAGTCCCCAGGAAAGATGGCTGAAGATGAGCATCCCACGTGCTGTAGCCCTCACTCAGGGCTAGCTCCATTAGCAAAAGCAGGCAGGGAGTGGGAATTGCTGTTGCCTGCGTGGAGGAATGCACCTGCCAGACCTTGCAGTGGCTGTAGACAGTGGCTTGTCTACAGCCTTGTTTACATCCTGTCCACAGCACCTTCCGCCTGGAACAGATCCCTGCTGATGCACACTTGCACAGCGTGGTGATGCACTGGCTGTCAAAGCTGCCCCCTCAGCTCTCACCATTAGGTTCTAGAGTGAACATGCAGCAGAGGGGACAGAACAGCCGGCTCCCAGCAGCATGGTGAGACTGTGCCAACAGCCCACAAGGACAGGGAGCCTTGCTCAGGGCTGTCAGATTCTCGCTCAAGAAACTCAGAGAACTGGAAAGGAGCCTTCACCGCCTTCATAGCCAGGAGCTCCCACACTCCGCCTCCCTCTCCAGCTCTCTTGCTGGCCATGCCTCTCCCTGGGGGCCATGTCCTCACAAGACATGTCCACAGATCCCCTCCTTGGAACCTGGCTGTTCCTGTGGGCATCTCCATCTGGAGGGCTGGGAAGGTGTTGTTCTGTCCCTTCCAGCAGGTGTTAACTCTGAAACTTAATGGTGGAGCAAGAGCCTGTGCTGTGGGCAGGAAGTGATCCTGCTGGAGCAGAATCCAACCCTCTGCCTTCTGCCTCTTTCCTCCCATCAGTGCAGCCTCGCTTGCCCTGCCCCAGTCACCAGTGCCTCAGGCAGAATAAAACCTTCTAGTGAGCATCCCCTTGACCAGATTTGCTCCACTCCCTGATGAAGGGCTCAGTTAGTAACTGCTGGGCTCCTGGCAGAGGTACCTGAGTGTTTACGAGTTGATAACCTTATCACAGACGCATCCCTAATTAAGCTTGTTAGCTCTTTATGATAAACAACATATGGGCTGGGGCCAGCTTGCTCCTCAGGCCCATGTGCTCTCTGGCAGCCACACAGCCCATGGGGCAGTGCAGGCAGAGAACAAGCAGCCCTGTGTTTGTGCCCGCCTCTCCCTCCCCTTCACAAAATGGACCTTCAACCCTATGGCTGCACTGACCCTCCAAACCATAATATTAGTCCTGGGTGTCTCCTCTGGACCAGGGTGAGCAGGAGTGGGCTGGGTTGGACAAGGCTGTCAAGGCTTTGCCAGTGCTACAAGATCCCCTTCCTACTCCTGCAGGGTCTGGGGCAGCATGAGAGAGATCTACAGTTTGTTGAGGGCTGGGGGGTGAAGATGATAGAGAACAGCGGCTCTACTCCCCTTGGGAAGAAATGACAGCAGTGCAAACTGCTATTGAGTCTGTAACACCCAGGGTTACACAGGTCTTGTCACTCACCCCAGGATGCTTTCTTTGTCCATTATCTGGTTGGTAGCTGGAGATATCCATCCATCCATCCATCCATCCATCCATCCATCCATCCATCCATCCATCCATCCATCCATCCATCCATCCATCCATCCATCCATCCATCCACAGAGGCAGAGCAGGGTGCTAGCAAGGTGCAAGCATGACTCAACCAGGCATCCTCCCCACCATCTATCCTTCTCTGCATCCCTCCTGCCCCCCCATTTATGCACCAGACATCTACCCTTGCTTTCACTCTTTCTGTCCTATCAACCCACCTCACTATCCACCCTTCCCTTCATTCCTCCTCCTGCCCATCTCTCTGCTCTCCCTGAGCTCAGGATGCTCATCACCCACCCCCCCCATGCTCATTAATTACCAGCCCACGTCTCTGGGGCCAGACCTGTTAACGGGGTGCAGGGAGAGCACCCGCTCACTCCCCCTCCTCACAGCTCTGCATTTCTTATCTCCGAAATCCCACCTTGCTGGCAGAGAAGTGAGGCAGGACGCTGCTTCCCTGGGGAATGGCAAGCCAAGCGATAACGAAATCGCAGTGCGAGGAGAAATTACCTTGCCTGAATTTTAAAAACTTCTTGCTGAGGTTGCCATGGTAACTGAAAGGTGCATCACGTTGCTCTGACAACCCCGAAACAGCCAGGTTTTTGCCTGGCGGGCTCCGAAGCGGCAGGTTTTGGGGAGGGAGGAGCAGGGATGTTCAGCCCCGAGCACTCAAGACAGAGATGTCTCCCTCACCATAACCGCCAGCTGCACCACTATCCCACCACAATGTCCAACCTCTCCCCATCCATCTCTCCCTGGAAACAATAGAAGAAGAGGACTGAGGAACTCTGAGGCCATCCATGCAGTCCTCTGAGAAGGTGGCAGGGTGGTAGCATGGGCTTCAGGTTGGTCCACCCTGCTGTGGGCATCCCTGGCACTGCAGGAATTGCTGGGTACCCCAGCAGGCAGCTTGGGGTCTTCTCTGCACCCTGTTTGGGGAGTGAGTTGTGCATCCAGCATTGCTTTAGGCTCCAAGACCCCAGGCGAGTGCCAGCAGCATTGTCCCAGTCCGTGTAAATCACTCTGCCACGGAAATAGCCCCTGTGGGGTTGAAAAATAGCAGGTGACTCACGCAGAGCAAAGGGTCCAAAATAGTCCCTCCGGAGCACTCCTAAAATTAGTCTCCCTCCCGGGAGGTCCCAAGTACTGTGTCCTTGCCAGGGCACAGCCACAGTGCTGAGCCTGCCTGGCTGCTGCCACCACAGCTACTTCCCTCCGGGGTGAGGGGTGCCGGGGTCCCTTTGCTGGTCCTATCCTTCCCATATCTGCTGAAAACCCACCCTTGGTTGTGACTGAGCTGCGCATCTCTTAGTCTCTGTCAGATCTATGTGGCTCCTGCAGCTGTAGGCTGTTTCTCTGGGGATGCCCCATGCAACACTCACACACACCCAGCAAGATGCAGACACCAAAAACACAGCCTTGGAAGCTGTGATCTAGCAGGGTACCAAAGACTTGCCCCCTATCCTGCTCCCTTTGCTCGGATTTCGGTGGGAGGGATGCCGAGGCAGCAGATCAGGTGTTTTCCAGAGACAGTGAGTCCTGCAGACACGCAGGTTTTCCTACACCAGCTCGCCCACCTCGTTGTTCCACCATGGCAGGGCAGCACCAGCTTGCTGCTCCCACCCGCTGCCGGTGCTGGGGGGCGTGGGGGCCTGGGGGGGACACATGGAGGGACCTCGAGAGCAGCATCCGTTCTGTTGGCACGGCCGGGAGTGCTCCTCATGCCGGGCCATCGCTTCTGCGCGGGGGAGCTGTACCCAGTTAATTAGAGGAAGGGATGAATAATTCCTTTTTATAATGCAACGTCGCACGGCAGATGCCGTCTGCCTCGGCGCGCCGCGCGCGGGAGCCCGCGTTATTCTGCTCTCAGCAGAGTTATTTATACACTGGGACATTTTTCAAAGCGCCGCTTTGATGGTCTTCCACCAGCTCAGAAAAAAAAGTAGTCCATCCCAAAATAACCCGAGTGAAAGTCACAGCTCTTCATTACGCAGAGCTTCAACCGAGGGGCTCGGAGAACAAAAACCCGTCACATTCCTCCCATCAAATCCACCCTTTTCAAGTGCATTTCAAATAGGTTCAAACCGCCGCGGCGGCGACTAGACGAGCGCTAATGATGCTGCGGGCACATCCCGCCGGGGAGATGGATGGAGCTGGGGGGCAGTGGGTTTTAAGCAGCTTCCAGGGCCGACAGATGTTTTGGGGTGGCCAGGACAAGGTCCTGGGAGGACCGCAGTGGGATATGCTGGGGAAAATGCAGTCCTTCCCTTGCCTGTTTTTTCGTGCTGCAGGAAGCAGTTTCCCTCCCCAGACCAGGCTTTGGAGGATGGGAACAAGCACCAAGTAAATTTTTCTTAGGAACTGGTGCAAAAAAGGCCTAGTCTTCTGTTTCTCAATTGCACCTGCATGCACACACCCCTCTGGTCTGGTTGCTGTTAAAGGGGAAATAAAACGGGGTGGAGGTAAAGAGATTTTTGAAGACAAATTCCTGTGAAAACGTTTTTGAGATGAAATCGTCTCTCACTCAAGCTCCCTCCCAGCGGAGGCGGTGAGCGGCTCCCCTGCCCCCCAGCTCTCACACCTGGCAAAGGGCCTGAGCCGCTCACCCCTCTCAGCCCGACAGGTTCTGTGGGGCCAGGAGCCTGTGGGTGCCGCACACGGGGCTCAGGTTTCCCCCATTGGCAGGCTCTGGCTCATTCCCTGGCTCCCCAGCGCCCTGCCCGCAGCGAGGCTGACACTGGCCTGCCCGCAGCCCCTCGGTCCCACCGCCCAACGCCCTCGTCCTCTCCGCCCGGAGCTTGGCTCCGCTGCCCGGGGTTCCGCGCAGCCTCCAGCCCAGCGCGCCGCGGCTCCGCGGCTGCCTGCCTGGTGATCGACGGCTCACTGCCCGAGGCAGGGAAGAGTCTGCTGGGAAAACCATTTCTTTACCCTCTAAATCTGCCTCTTCCAGCACTTCTGCAAGGCTGGAGCATCTCCCCTGGGAGAGCCTGGAATTAGAAGATGCCCAAGGATGCAGGACAAAGTGAGCTGTCTGGATAGAGGATAAACATGCTGGATGTAGCCACGGGTCCCAGGCCCTAGAATCCCAGCCCCCATCTGGTTTTGTTTTTTTTCCAACAACAGAACCCCCTCACTCCACCCCCCAGGGCTGCAAATTGTGTCCACATTGCTGCAGATGGCAGGCCAATTAAAGCCACCTTTTTTTTTGGAGTTCCCAAGCAAGAACTGGGCTCTTGGTCAAAACAGCATCCAAGCAGAGCAGCCAAGGGATAAGGGACACATTGCTCCTTCCTCTCCCACCCTGGTAATGTGGGGCTAGGGAGGAAGAGTGTCCAGGATGACAGGGCCACTGGTCTAGGACCATAGGTGTTCCATGCCGAGGGGCAGAAGGAGTGCTGGTATAGTGAGCGCCTGAAGCAGGGTGCCAACACCCTTACCAAGCCCCTTTGTCTGTGCACTCTCCCCCTCAGCTGTCCTTTTCCTGCCCTTTGAACATCCCAAACAGGCAGGCTGCCAGGGTGCCACAGCAGTACCCACGGTGTGCTGACAGGATGCTGCACCATGCCCTGCCCATACTCCCACCAGGCAGAAAACTGTTCCAGGGCAATTCTGAAGTAGTTAGGACACATTTAGTAGCTCAGGAGAGGATGGACCAACATGGTGGGGAAGAGAAAGAGAAGCAGCCTTGTTAAATTCCCTAAGGAAGAGTGGGGAAAGGCAGTGGAGAAGAGCATGAGCACACACGTGGATACACAGGTGCATAACCTCACACCTCTGCCGCAGGGTCTCCCATGGCCCTGCCGCAGGGTCTCCCATGACAGTAAACACCACCTTCCCCTTCAGATGCCCTTTTGGCATCAGGATACAAACCCCGTGGTGCTGTGAGTGCCTGACTTTACTGACACTCAGCATGAGCACAGCTAAGGTGGTCCCAGGTCACGGTTCTCTCCTGCTGGGCACAGGAGGCTTTTCGGCAGGGGGAATACAAGAAAGCCAACCCAATCCACACAGAGTCCTGGGGCCTCTGGCAGCCCCAAAATGTGGCACAAGGATGTGTTCCTACCTGCAAACAGCATTTCAGTGATGGTGCAGGAGAGCCAGGCAGGCCTAGGGCTGGCCATGCAGCGTGCCGAGCTCCGCCATGGGTCGGTAACTCCAGCGATTAAGAAATACTCAGGAGGAAAGCTGTTCACACTGATTATTTGGCTGGTTTCCTCGCTTCAATTAGCATGCAGGAGCTCCAAAGGCCTCCCAGAAAGCCAGGGCATAGCAGGCTTGGGAGTTTTAATATTAGTAATGCTGAAAGCCAGCCAGAAAAATCCCAAACTTTCTAACTATACCAATAGGGGCCTTAGATTCTGCATATTGTAGGTGCTGGAAGGAGCTGCAGGCTTGTTGGAGCCAAGGCCCTAAAAGTCATCCTGCAGCTGCCCTGTGCCTAGAAGAAGCTCCTGGCTGCAGTCCTGCTCTCAATGCTGCCTATTGCCCATGGCCAAGGGCACAGGGCTCCTTTGGGCGTCCCCCCTTCCTCCCTAGCCTGGGGTCTCCACCTGCTCTGGGGCTTAGTACCTTTACTTTTCCATTGTCAGCCACAAAGAGACCTTGTGGCTGCTCAGCGATAGGGAAGCCCAAGCACAGGAGTGCAGTGAAGCTCTGCCCATCCAGGGAGTGCTCTGCTTTTTTTCCTGCCACTGCCCAGCTACACAAACCTCTCTCCAGTATACTGTGTCCCTCTGCATTCCTGGTGGGACCAGCTTCAGCCCCCAGCATTTTGACAGTGGCCCAGCACCTTTTTGGGGCACCCTGTGTAAGGCTCAGGCTCAGCTGCTGAGCCCCAGTGGGACTGGTGCACTGGCAGCCCTGCAAGCCATGCCCAAGGAAGCTCCCCGCCTTGCTCCGGGGGGGATCCCGCCTTGTCACTGTGCCCTTCTGGGGCTGGCCCCATCCCAGGGCTTCTCCTCCCGCCCCCACAGGGGTCGGTCCCCGGGGAGGCAGGGACGCCATGTCCCTCTGAAGGCTGTGGGCCACGGTGCATTCAGTCACGAACAGCCGCACTGTGCTGCCTAAATTGGAGGCGTAGGTGCTGGCAGGCAGTGGTGCCTCCATCCCTGCTCCAGGCCTGCCATAGGGCTCAGGGGCATGCCTGGCAGTGGGGAGGGGCTACATGCCACCCATCCCTCCCTCCCCAGCTCCTCTTGTTCCCTGGGCAGTGCCTTAACCCAGGAAGGGGGGCTTTAACCCATCTAATCAGGAGAGGGTGGCTGCAAGCACAGGACTCCATTAAAGAGCCTCGCCCCAGGAAGGGACCCTGATTTGGGCATCCCATTCCAGCAGTTATCCCCATCAGCAGATCCCCCATGGCATGCTCCTGGCTCCCCACTGCAGCTGTTCTACAGGAGGTACCAGCTGGGCTGGCTCAGCCCCTGGCACGGGGGCAGCACTTTGCTGCAGCAAGGCAGGAGTGAGCCTGACAGGAGAGCACTGTGCGGTGCCACTGCAGGCCCTCCCCCCGTGCCCTCAGCATCACCCCTTGTCAGGAGGATGCACTGGGACAGGGATCGATGAGCTGGGAAGAAGCTGAGCTACACAAATGCACTTTATCGACCCATCGAACCCACCTGCTGGGAAACAGACCCCCCCCTCTTACAGCCCAGAGCAGCAAAGCACTTCACTGTTGCCAGCCGGGACACACAGGGAGCAGGGGGGAGGCTGCTGCAGGCACATGGGGCCCCAGCACAGTGCACCAGGCCTGCCTTCCCTACCACCACCCTGGAGGGAAGCTGGGGCAGGGAGCTGGCACTTTCAGGTTGTTTCGGGCCACCCGGATTCCTCTGTGGAACCGAAGATGGAATGTCACAAGCCAGAGAGAAGCCCAGGGGCCGCAGCAATGTTCGGCAGCCCGGCACAGACACTCCACGGTAGACTGTCACAGCTGGGCCACGCCTGCCACCTGGTGGAACGGCCCGGGGACTCTGCCAGACGCCCCAAATCGTGCGGTCCCGGTCCTGAGGCAGGGGCGGGGTCGTTCCCCAGCATATCTCACTCCAAGCCGCCACTCAAAAAATCAGCCAGCGGCCCAACAGTGCAAAAGGGGCACAGGTAAAGCTGCAGCAGCCAGCAAAACTGGATTCACCCATTCCAAAAAGCAGCCACAGGATGCTGGCCTTGACCCCCAGAGTAGCTTTGCAACAAGCACGAATGAAGTTGCTTCTTCTTCTTCATCCCACCCCTTCCTATGCCCACCTGGACAGTAGAAAAAGCCCACTGCTGGCTCAGCTTTGTGTGGAGGCTGAGCAAGACCCAAAGCCAACAGCATTAGTGAAGGCAGAGCTCAGGGCTGAGATCTGCTCTGCTTATCTTAGTTCTTGCCAAGAGCATGAACGAGGCACAGCACAGGTAGAGAACAGAATGGCAGTAATAGGGCAGCTGCAGGACACCTCTGGTGAACCCAATCTTTCCATCACCGAGAATGCCACAGCTCTCCCCATGGCATCAAGGTAGCCAGGAAAAAGCTGGGATGGTGCACAAGAACCTTCCCAGAGATGCCACCCCTCTCCCTGCCCACCAAAGGGCCAGCATATAACACCCAGGACTCCTGGGCAAGGGCAGACACTACTGCTGCTCCTACAGTTGATGGCAAGAAGGGTTACAGAGAGATCTGATGCTCCAGCAGCCACCATCCATGCTGGAGCTGTGAGAAGGACGCTGAGAACAAGGCACAGCACAGGGGTGCAAGGAGGGAGGCGAGCAGAGAGCTGCATGGAACAGAGACTCCAGGATAAAGTCTCATCGAGGAAGAAGCAGAATGACAGGACAAGTAGCATTGGCAACTTAATTCTTCATTCACCCACTGAGAAACAGAAATAGAGTAATTTTTGGATGTATTTCATTTGGAAATGAGCCAAACTGGCAACTAGAATCAAAGTCTTCAAAAAGTCTATACAAAGATGTATCATACAAAATGTACAGGAAAATTCTCAAAAAAAACCCAAAACAGACAGACAATACAACAAAAGGAGAGCAGAGACAGTTTGAAAGCACAGCTAACAGGTCCTGCTGCTGCTCCAGAGGGCAGGAGAGGCACCTGGGAACACGCTAAAACACAGAATACATTACACTATATACACGACCGTACAAAGATCAGCCATCCCCTTTGGTCTAACCAGGAGCCCTCCAGCATGAAGTTGGATCAGTTCAAACAATCTGCTCATGGAAGTGTTTGTTACATGCCGAGCAGGGAACAACATCCAAGGGAATGAAATGGTCAACTCTAAACCAAAACCAGGATACAGCCAGGTCACCAAGGCTACGGAGTTTAACAGTCAGTTCTTGCTAACAAGAAGTGCTTTGCAGGCCAGAGGAGTCACTCCATCTCCGTGAAGCGAGCGAACATGGCTTTCCGCACTGCATCTTTGTATGAATCTGCCGTGGAGACGCCATAGGAGCTGCCCTTGGCTCCCAAGCCAGCTCCTCTCATTCTTACTTGGGCCTGCAAGGGAACAGAGACACACTTCAGCACTGCAGCGAGAGGCCAGACCACCATGAGGGCACCACCAAAAATACCATCAATCCAGCCAGCTTCCCAAGCTTCCTTGTGGATCTCCATAGCCGTAAATACCACCATGGACACCAAGAGACTGGAGTACATATAATACCCCATTCCTCATGCTACTCTGGCCTCAGTCCAACTGCACAGAACAGTTCCTAACAGCACAAGCTGGGAAACTGGCAAGGCCAGGAACGGCAACACCTGGAGGGAGGGCAGCACCTCCTGGGGTGCTGGGGCTACAGCACCTCAGGAGTCAAGTGTCAAAGGTAGGAAGGCACAGCCCTCTGCTTCAGCATCTGGCATGACCAACATGAGCAGGAACCAACATAAACAGAGGCAGCTTTGCTGTGGCGGCTGCCAGTTTATTCCTTCAGAGCTCTTCAGCAGCAAGTACTTCTGATTAAATAAGAAAAAACAAAAGGCACCAACCTCCTCAAGGAGACATCCCTCTTTACTTACCTCAATAGGTGCTGTGATGCCCTGGCATTTTCTTCCCAAGCCTGAACCTTCCCTCCAGCCCATGGCCTGCAGCATCTTGTTCCCTATATTACTGTTGTCAAGGCCATCTTTGGTGGGCTGTTCGTAATTCCTGCAGGGAGATAACAAGTTACCCACACTGCTCATGGTGCACTGAGGCAGCTGCTGAGGAGCTTTCAGATACATACACTGTGCCTGCATCATAGACCTTCTTGCGCTTGGGCTCCGGGGGCTCAGGGATGCCGTACTTTTCCCGCCTCTCAGCTGCTCTGTCTCTGTATTTCATCTGCATAAAGCAACTACAGTTAGCATGGATTTCAAGACACTTTTTTTCAGCTTTGAGCTATGGAAGTCAAAATAAATGCCTGCTACTACAGAAGGCTGTAAACTGCAGCCCACTAATATACAACCAACAGCAGAGCTTAAGACCCAAGTCCCTGGAGCACCGTCTGAACCAGCATTGTGGTAGGAAAAGACCTGCAGGTTTCTAGTCCCAGCCTGGCAGCCCTCAGCTAGAGGTGGAATGAGCTATCTGTGCTAAGCCATATCTGTGTGATACGGGACACTCCTCTCCATCTAACAGGGCATCAGCTCAGAACCTTGACTGGAAAAGGGGTTGGCTTACAAGGATTATCTCAAGTGACGTGTGGTCACAATAAGGAGAGCTCAACAGATTACCTGCACAGGTTTTCTGTTTTCTACTCATCTGCTCATCTCAACACTGACCTCTCTCTCACGCAGCTCCAAGGCTTCAAGTTCCTGCTCGGAAAGCTTTGATCTCCTATAGATATCCATGTTTTGCTGAAACACGAAGGGAGATTCACTTAAACGACATGAAATGCACAACAGCTCTTCTTAAATAAAGTAGCTGACCTTTGGAAGAGCAACGATTTTTGTAGATTTTTGCTTTAAGAGAAAAAGTTTTCCCAACAGCAATATGCCTCATGGCTTTGGTTAACACACTGAATTCTGACAACCCAGTATGCTCCTCATCACGTAGTGCAACTACCTTGTGCAAGTCAGACAGCTGCTGGTGCCGAATCAGAGCATCTTTGTTTGGGAACTGCCTTCTACACAGCAAACAAGCCATCTTCTTCCAGTCAGTCAGCTTCTCCTCCTCATTCTCCATTCTTTCTAGTAAGTCTTCATCATTATCACTGTCACCACTGTAGGCAGCCACAAGGCCACGCTGAAAAGGAAAGACAGCATTAAGGGGAGTGCAATAGTGCCACAGTGCCAAGAGCACAAAGAGGGAACAAGGGCTGCAGAAATGTATCACAGGAGGAACAGCATGCTCCCATTACTAAGGATGAAATCACGGAATGCCTGAGGTTGGATGGGACCATGGAGGTCATCCAGTTCAACCTCCCTGCTTAAGCAGGGTCTGCCCCTAGCACATACTGATCAGGATTGTGTCCTGACAACCTCTGAGCACCTCTAGGAAAGGAGACTCCACAGTATCTGCAGGAAACATGTTCCAGTGCTCAGTCACTCTCAGTACTAGCTCTTTTTCTCATGCTCCTCATGGTCAGGAATTCCTAAGGGCTGGCCTTGGCAGTGAAGACTAAAACAAAAGGGTTTAGTATTTCAGTCCTCTTTGCCACCTCTGTTGCAAGGGTTTAAGTACTGGGCCTACACTTTTACAGAATTCCAACTCAAAAGAAGTACATACTACAGTGACTGCATGACAGTTCCTATTAGCCAAATAATAGTTCTAGGTACAGCCTATGTAGAAACCTCAAAACCCCAAATGAACTCAAGGCTAAAAAGAATCACAGCTGTCCACAGTCTAACTCAGTCACGCTGCTTACTACGCTCACACCACACCACTGCAATCATCTGCATCATTTCTTACAAGTAATGCCATGGAAATTCAGGTCTGGAAGTAGGTATTGCCTAGATCTCCTCTACCATACTCACCTTCAGTGGATTTTCATCATCCCCGTTTTTCAACACCTCTGGCAAGATCTGTTGTCGCTCAGACAGAGCTCCCTGGATGAGACAAGAATGCCGTGAGCACAGAGCTCTCTGTCACACAACTCCCACCACACACCACTGCCAGGACCTTCACCTTTTTCTCAAAGAGGGCAAAGCCTGCATCTGCAGCTGCTGACTCCTTCCGCTCCTCCTCCCTGGTACTCAGTGGCTGGAAGCTATTCTTGAAGTTCTCTTTTTGCTTGTTCAAACTCTTTGCCCAGCGTTCCATGTCTTTAGCAATCTGAAATGCAGAGTGGTTTGCTCACACAGCTCCTCTCAAAGCTATCAATCTCTTATGACACCCATTCAATCTCACAAGCACTTTCAGAACAAGTCAACCCACTATCTTTTATTTTTAAACCACAGGACACTGGATGTAGTGCAGCTGTTTCCCTGTATACAGTGTTCAAAGATAACACAGCTTGCTGCTTTTACTGTACAAACCCTTCTTATCAAGCTAATCCTCTAAGTGATGGCTCAGTTATACTCCCACTGATCCTGGCAGGATTCCATAAGCACTCCTATGCAGAGATTATTTCTGCACTAAAGCCTTGCCAACTCCACCTCTCCTCAGCTACTCACAATGCCTGCAAATTGAAGGCATACACCCCACTGAATAACCTAGGATTTCCTTTGTCATGGAAAAGGGAAAGTATTATACCGTTCCACAAAGAAGACTTTACCCCAGTTATGATCCCATTCTTTTTACCTGTTGGGCTGTTTTACTTTTAGGCTTCTCTTTCTTCTCCTTCACTTCTTTGGTGGTGGTTGTGGTAGCTGTCTGTTGGTACGTGACACCTTCTGCTGCAGGCATGTAGGTCTCCTTTTCGCCATCCCAGTACAGGTACTGCTGGGTTAAGGCATTGTAGTAATACTGCCAGGGGGAAGGAGAGGCAGACAGTTAAACACCTCACAGGAGCTCAGTGTCCACGGGAGAACCCAAGCAAGCTGATTCACACTACTGCACCACACGGGAAGGCGTTTTGTAGAGTCCAAACAAGTTTTGCAGACTCCACAGAGGAGTCAAAAGGCAGGAAGTGGCTGAAGCCTCTGTCCCCAAACACAGCACTATGGAGAATCTTTTACTTCTCCCAAGAGATGACCCACCAGAGCCCAGAGCTGGGCGCACTTTGCTGGGCACTCCGCAACAAAACAGCTGTTACAGTGGCTGTGACAAGTGCTAATCCTATACGGGCCAAACGTGGAGGAAAATTAAGGAAAAGGAGAGAAAAATGCAGGGCTACACCAGAGTGAAATCAAGTCCCAGCCCTATACACACTGCTGAGTTATCTGCAACATTTGGTATGTTGTTCACTTCAAATGTCACTTGTATGATGAAAGATAGGTAACTAATGGACCTTAACAGTTAAGACATGTGGGAAGAACTTGTGTTTACCTGGGAATTAGGATCATAGTAGAGCCCTGTTATAGGATCATAATAATATCCTGAAGATTCATCATATTGGTAGGTGGAAGTATCAGGGACAGCTGTAAAAAAATTAAAGCGTGGGACATGGTCGTTCCAGACGAATTCAGACAGGTATCTTTCTACATTTCAGGTAAAATGTGGAGATTATAGCAGCCACGACGGCAGACACGTCTGTAAAGGGCTCTTAATCACCCATGCAGCCAACGCTCTCCAGGGGCAGCTTCACCATGACACGGTGATGGAGCACTTGGCCAAAGCCGAGTTTTATTGCTACAGTGACAGAAACCTGTCCCCAAGAGCAGCTCCAGAGCACTTACCGTACTTGGTTCCAGGCACTACGCCAGTCGGAGGAGCCGCCTGTGCCTGAGTGCTAGTGGTAGGTGGTGCTGATTGTGTCTGAAAAAGACCCAAACCACAAACCTCAATTAGAAAATCTGTCACCAAGAAAACAAGGACAGCAAGCCAAGGCGTGAGCAGCGCACCCTACGCGTACGACAGCTAACTCCTCCTCACCAGCATGCTTGGCACTCACCTTTAGCAAAGAACAAAACCATCCCAGAGAAGAAATGGCAGGTGATTTATGACCACAAGCTCTGTAACTAACCCACAGACACTCAGAAGCTTTGCTGTACCACCCACTTCAAAAAGCAAATGCTATAACTAAGCCATATATATCCCAGGCTTTGAAAGCAATGACTTATCAGTGCTGTAATTACTGGAGAGTCAGGTGAGTTTGTCTGCTGATTATACAGCTGAGGACTCTGGGACACAACTGCAGCTGTCGTCGTAGTGACCGGAGCTCCTGCCAATAGAGCAGCAATGCATAAGCAAACTAATTTGTAAAACAGTACTCATCCTAGAGCTAAAATGACTTTGTTTATAGTTTCAGCTACTAATTCCAGCTCCAGCAGCCGAACAAGGCAATAAACATTCAAAAGGAGATAGATACACAGTGGGTATCTTCTACCCAGACAAGAAATAGTTTCCTTTTCAGGAGGAAATATTCTGCTCCCAAAGTCAGCAATTCCTGGCCTCTACAGCTATTAGTGCTGAACATTTACTAGAGCTGCCTTTGTCAGTAGTCTGAAACAAGTTTCTCTCTCATCCTGCAAGAGAGGTTCCACTTCAACAAGTCTATTACAGTTTTCTAGCAATGCATGCTCATTCAGGCATCCTGAGAGCAAAATGAGCCAAGCTCTTTTGCACAGCAAAATAACATAAAGGCTGAGGCAAAACACTACTGCAAAATTATCATTACAAACAACTGATTCTAAGATGCTGGAAGCACTACCTGATTTAGTAGCTGTGTCTGTGTCCAACACTCCTCCTTGATTTTGATAGTACTGCTGATAATCCTGGGAATACTGTAAAGGGAAATGAATGACAACACAAGTTGAGTAATCTGCACACCCAAATTATGGCTACCTACTGGTTAGAGCACCATCCCTACTACTAACCTGAGCATACTGTGAGTATCCATCTTGTCCTGACTGGAGATAGCTGTAGTCAAGGGTGCTGCCCTCTCCAGTCTGTGGCTGAAATTCAAGAAGGTAATTTTGATCAGGGACAGGTAAACAACTTTATTAAATAATTTCATGCACCCCACTGTCTAGTCTCCAAAGTGATTGTGGACCAGATGTGTCATGGCTGGATCTGCCATTAAACAGTTCAACCAAGCATGTGGCAGCAGGGCAATTACATGGTCTGCATTTTAATTTTCAGGAAAGCAGGACTATGAGAAACAGTCTCTAAATCATACCTGAGTGGATGACCACTGAGCTGCAGCAATGGCTGTACTTGCCACAGAGAAGGCGCTGACTCTGTTACCATCTGGGAGAAGCAGGTCTCTGCAATCACAAAAACCATGCACCTGAGTAAGTACTGAAGTGTCTCCCTGTGCAAGGAAGTGGAATCTGTCCTCACACATGGATTTCTTGCCAGTTATAAAACATTCAGAATGTACTGAATGAACCAAAACGCTGCTTGGGAAGTAAAGGAACTTCAGGTTGTTATAGTCAGTAACAAGTCAGGAGGTCTCCAAGAAAATACATGTGCTGTGCACACATTATCTTCAGAGGACTAGCAATAGGGGTGTAGGGAACACTGCTTTCACTCTCTTCATACACAGTGAAGAGCAGGATGCATGCAACACTAGTGACCTATAGGAAGCAAAACTCTGGAGTTAGGATAAGTTTAATAAAAGCCTGGATGACAAGAAAAAACTATCCAATATAAAGGGAAGGGGTGGGTGCGCAAATTAAAAAACCCACAAAAACCAAAAATGCAATTAACTGCTATTACAACTTACTTCCTGGCACTCTTTGCAAAGTCAACACCAATTGTTTTGCCATCAATTTTTAACGGTGGCTGAAGACTTTGTAAAATCTGTAGCAGTTGAGAAGCATCCTACAACAAAAAATATTCATTATTATAAAAAGGCAGTTTACTGAGGGGGATTCACAAGTTCCCCATACTCCACCTTTTCATGTAAAGCTGCTGAGAAGAGCTGAAGATGTAAAAAAACCATCTCCATCACCCCATATTACACACATGCAGTGAGACCCTTAACATCCCATGTGAAAATACTGAGCATTTCCCTGGGTCACTAGGTATTAAATATGTTCCAGAATCTTAGCTTTATCAAGACACAAATTACTCCAAATGGGAAATTGGCAAAAACTGGTATCAGGCACCTGTTTTAACCCAACCACCTGCTTTCCTCCAACTAAAGCAGGTCCAAACAGATCACACTGCTGCTTGAGTTTGATGTACAGACTCAATGAATCATTTAGGTTGGAAAGGACCTTTAAAATCATCGAATTCAACAGGCCCATCACTACACCACATCCCTCAGTGTCACATCCATATGCAGGAACAGAGATTCACTGCCCTTCAAGGACCCCATGCCAGCATACGACCTCCCTGAAATGTAGGACGCTTGTCTTGTACCTCTGCAATTTCCTGTGGTTCAATTTACGGCTGCTGCCTATTGTCCTATCCTTATGTATCCTTAAAAACATGTTTCTGCTCTCCATACACCCTCCCACTGGATGCTGCTGAGAGGAGCAATATCTGCCTCTTCCTCTCTCTCAAGGTGGAAGAAGCCTAATTCTATGCACCTGTTCCCATATGGTATGCCCCAGATCTTAGAATCTGTAAACAAAGTACAGTTCCACACTGTACTTCTGCAATCCAAGCACGAAGCTAGGCTGCAATCCAAAGCAGAGATCTGCTACAAAAATAGCTTTTCAATGTGCTCCCAACATCCCACCACCTTTCAAACTGCAGCTACATATTATCAGCTTTGACACACTGTGTCCATCAACACATTGTAGAAGGCCAGTCCTTCAGAGAGCTCAAGGCTCTAAATGATGCAGGGAGAGGAGGTTAACCAGCTGTTTCTCTCTAAAACACCAGTAAGGTCCTCACCATGGCAGAAGACAGCTGCACAAATGCAAAGCCTCTGTTCTGCTGAGTCTGCTTGTCTTTGATAAGACGTATATTATTGACTGCCAGAGATGCATATGGAGACAAGGCAGTCATGATGGATTCCACTACTGTGTGAGGAGCAATGTTTCGAAGAATGATGGCTGAGGAGAAAAAGTATGACATTAGCAGCGCACACTATGGCTTTGCAGAGTATTTCAAGTCCTTCAGCTGGCAGGCTGAGGTACAGAAAGGATTTTTAGCACATGTGTTTACATTTCATATTCTAGAATAAGTCAAAGATCACTTACTATCACAGTAATAATCTACAGACTGAACGGCTTCTGCTGCTCCAGGTGGCACCTCCTGTTCTGAATCTTTGTATGAAGAGAAAATATTTCAGTCAGGACATGGCTCATGCACTTCAACCTCAGCATTTCACAAGCCATCCT
This sequence comes from Anthoscopus minutus, assembly GCA_013399455.1. Lineage (NCBI taxonomy): Eukaryota > Metazoa > Chordata > Aves > Passeriformes > Paridae > Anthoscopus > Anthoscopus minutus. The sequence goes on from VWYI01015690.1 coordinate 236,126, forward strand.
AGAACCTACATGGAACTCTGGTTCCTACATAGGCCAGAAAGTTTCTCACAACACTGAACATGAAAGAGATCACGGTAACATACCGAATTTGTCCGCTCCACAGCGGAAGCATTTTAGCCTCCTTCTGAAGTTGTAAAGGCAGCACTGTGACAAACAAGAGAAGCCTAGTAAGAACTTGGCTAATTTTCATAATTCTGCATTTGCTGTACACTAACAAAACCCAGACATTGACGAAGTTTACAAAGTAACACAACAAAGCTAAACCCACCAGAATAATCCAGAACATGGAAAGCCAGCTTTATGTGCACCACAGTTGCTTTTCAAAACATCCCAGCTTTCTCCCTAGTTATCCCAAATTAGTTATGTTAACTGTGTAGTCTTTATTTTATAATTCAAGGCACAGTCACTACTACTATAAAAAGCAGTGTTAACACATGCTGGGGAATAGTTTATATTTATGGGGAGCAGGAGGAGGTTTGATTCTGGTGTCATCTTCTTTAAACCACAGAGCAAGGGGAGACTCTAGAACAAGACAAACTCTCCCACAGAAATACGTACTGTACCTTGTTGCAAAGCCAGTCCTCAAATTTAGGCCTTGGGTTGCTGTAGTGCATTGCAATCTGCTTCCCTTGGATCACCAGCTTTTTCTGCAAAAAAAGTGGTGTCAATTATTCCTGTATCAAGACACACATGTCCATTTTCCCATGGCAGAGCACCCTTCGGAGGAATCAGTGCTCCTGAATTAAATGGACAACATATGGGGAGGATGTGGAGGACAACCACCGCCACCTACACCCTGCCCATCCAATCCTGCAGAGAGGAGGACGAGGGCAGTAAGAGAATGGGATGTGGAGCAAAGATAAACAGAATCAGGGAGTGTAGAAAAAGCTGCCAAACACTAAACGCTGACATGGAACCAGAAAGTGTCTCGAAGGAGACAAGAGTCCTAATCTGCTGCATTCAGATTATCACATTTTTAGGAGTCTCTTTGCCCCCACATTTCTATTCACTTCTGGTATAGCACTGAGCGACTTTTTAAACATGTCCTTAGGTGACTGCTTCACTTCGTCCCCTACTCCAAACACCCCAGACCTTTTAGCCACATTTGGATTTACTTTTCCAAGTACACTTCAGAAGTGTCCCCTTGAAAATACAATAATTCCTCCCAAAGGGACCCTGCTTAAACTTCTTGAAGGCTGGATTACAAGAGCCATCAACGGAAACGTAACTCAAGAGTGGTTTCATATGACTATAGCATCAGTTCAATTGGAAGCCTGCACAAGAGGTTTGTGTTCTTCATTCAGGCAGGAGCTCTCCAAAATGAGTAACTAGACTGCACGTGAAGCTTCTCCAGGGGTAGGAAAAGTTCATAATGCTTTCAGCATGTCCTCTCACTCTGACTTCAGAGGAGTTAGGAATTTACAGCTATTAAGAAGCCTTGATTCTCAGCCTCACGCTTTGCCAAGCGTGAGTATGCAGAATGGCCCTTCAAAATATGGCTATCAACATATTTTGGTCAAACAGGTGGAAGCACATGTGAGGAAGTGCATATTAGAGGCCACACCCCAGACACTGCAATGGCAGAACCACTTTTATAGCAGGTTGGCTTTCTGCAGAGGTACCACAGTGTCAGGACCAGTGGCTTTTCTGATAACAGGGTCTGACACAGATCTAGCATGTAGCATGAATAAGGCTCTCACATTCTGCACGACTAAATAGGGCAAAGCCATTGCTCCTACCGGCAGGAGGGAGGGTTGGAGGGCCCAGCACTCACTGGATGTGCACACATAGAAACAAGGCTGCTGGCATAGTTGCAATACATCATTCTGTTATCTAACAGTCAGCAGCCCAGCTGCTGGGGACAGGCTATGTTTTCCCTACTACTAAGGTGGCTGGTTACTGGAGTGAATTTGAGTGTATTTCAATAAATTATGCATCAGTGCAGCTTTGTATATATTAAAAAAAAAATATCATTTTCTGAAAATATGCCCAGCATCGATTTCTTGGTATTAAGTCTTTCCCCTGCAGCCACCTGCCCTACTGAGCAGCATGTCAGGAGAACAGAATTCAAAAGCTGCTCGCTGGCTGGGGAATTCACCCACAGTGTGGGACACATGAAACACTATTCCAGCACAAGGCAAATGACAACTTCCATCTGCTGGAACTGCCATGAATCCCATTATGGTGCCATTTTTTCATTTTAACATGAACAGAGCAGAAAAACAGTCACAATGCTATTGTAGGACTGTTGTATCAAATATTTAGGCGCAAGAAAAATCAGTGATTTGACACACTTTGCTCACTTTGAGTGCATTCTTAAGTTCTGTTGTTAAAATAGGTTATGAATACTTAAAAAAGTAGCAAAATCAAGTGAAACTCTTTACAGTGCTAGAGGAAAATCTCATGGGAAAACAAACTGGAGGATTCTTACTGCATTTTGGCTCCTTATCAAGGCATAGTAACAAAAAAGCCAAAATACAGAACCTAACAGATGTGAGATCTCAATCTCTGCCTGATTTAGCTGAGATGAATCTTTTTTAACCTGGAAGAGTCAGTTTCCCCTCTTTTACCAGGGTAACAGATTATTGCCAAGAACTGACACTTCTCTTTCAGGGTTAGTACCAATGTAACACAGAGATGTGCTGCTTTCTCTGACAACAGAGAAGGAAACATCAAGTGGAAATAAGCTAGGATTTTCTAACAACTACTAGCCAGATCTTCATGAGCCAATTAAATGGAAACCAAGTCATTTAAAACAATGGCACCTTTTACCAAAATAGAACTTTCTCTCCTAATTTTACCTTGTATGTTAAAAATTTTAATATATACAAAGCTTTTATTCTTTAAATCACTGTTATGGAACAAACCACTCCTTCCACCTTTTTTTTTTTTTTTTTGTTAAACTGTACAGACTTGTTCCATTTTCAGGAATATCTAGACTTGGTGAGTGAAGCAACCTGATTGGCTTCCATCCAGCTGGTAGCATCTTGAAAGTGATAAAACTCCACGAAGGCGAAACCACGGCTTACACCTAGAGACAGCATTCAGATATAGACGGGATACTTGTGTTAGTCAGTTCCTTTAAAACAGGTGAATCTCTCTCCAACTGCTTCATTACTTCATGACAAAGCAGCTTTACAAATGCGACGTCAACTGCTGGGATCTGCTCGTTATTTTGCCATGGCAAGGAACCAAGCTGCCTTAACTGGCTACATTTCACTCGATTTGAATCCATGTTTAAGGGTAACCATGCAACAGACTACATACTATTAAATGGGTTTATACTATTATTACTTACCAATACCTGTTAACAAAAACCCCTGGAGACAGACTTCTTTTAACATGTTGACCAGCTATCTAAGTCTTCCAAAAAGCCACATTCCTTAGCCATGGCAAACCTTTTATTCTTTTTTTATTGCATGTGCTTGCAGTTTGGGGACAATTCTGGATACTCTTTTGGGCTAGGGAAGAGGAAGGTGATGTCAAAAACTGGATTAAGAGCTCTCACCTGTCTTTCTTTTCATCAGCCTCACGTCTGCAGGCTGAGGACCTTCAAAGGACTCAATAAGCTCACGAATCTGCAGAAGATTTTGATCCCACAGTTAAAACTTTTATAACTTGGCAGACAGAAGTCACAGAAATAACCTACCTTGCAATACTATACAAGAGATACACAAAACAGTGTTTTCAACACTATCTCAAAGAAAACATTTACCGAAAACCCAACAGGGGATTGACGAGCATCAAAATCCACATAATCTTTTTCTACATGCTAAACCAACTGTAATCATCACTCAGGACACTGGATCATCCACAATCTGAATCCCTACGATCGTGTGTTCTGAGATTATTTGGACAGTATTTGGCAAAGAATGTGCATGACCCCAAGTTTTTAAAAAGAACACTGCTGGTATCCCTCTCCCTGAATGTCTAAGTACCCTTCGCTCCTAACAATAAAAAACAAGAAGCCTGCACTGCAAGGCTCCGTGTTCCTAAACCTCATGCTAAACATCTCATAGTCTAACTGAACCCCATTGGTTTTTCAGGATAAAGTAAATTTGTGAAGAATGTATCATCAAAGAAAAAGGTAAAGAAATGTCAGCTGCAGCACAGGCAACCTCAGTTACTGCGCAGAGGCATGAAGAAGAAACAAACACTAACAAATTTTTTAATTCTAGAGCAAAAGACACAAGGGTTTTCAGCAGCTTTCATAGAATTCAAAATACATTACGTGCAACAGGGATGCTCAGCAAATCAATATTTGTCTAAAGCTGCCCATTTATATGCTGACTGGAAATATCATAAGACACACAAGTAAATTTTTCTTATGAAAAATGTAGGAAAAAAAAATTAAAATTGTGTGCACAACCAGAAGTAATGTTAACAATTCAACTCTACGTTCCAAGATGCATTGTCTACACTCTGACTCCAGAATTAAATAGTCATAAAATTATTGCACATATAAAGTTAGTGCACAACTGTACAGCTACAACATCACTACCTCAAAAACATGAACACTTCTAAAATGTTCTGTGTAATGTCTAGGCTATCTCATTTGTATGCAGGAAGCTACACTTCATTTCAAATGAAAATATTAGAGCAATATACAGTGATTAGGAACCATCAATATCAGGAACATAACAAGTAATCAATGAAAAAAAACAAAAGAAAAAATCTTCATTGTAGAAATGGTGCAAATGTATTCTCTGCGCTAGCAACTAAAGTATATACACATTGGAGGCAGAGGTGGAGTCTTGACTGAAAACAAACTGGGACAGCTCAGCTTTTACCCCTCAAATAAGTTGTGGGCTTACAGCTGGGTAAGCAAAATAACCCAGCAAGAAAAAAAAATCCCTAAAAATATCACCATAAATAAGAAAACCTTAAAGCTTTAAAATCTTTTTATTAAACAAGTTAGGCAAGCAAGAACCAAGCTCGTCAGTACTTGCTCCGTCAGCTCGGCAGCAGCCATTTTGGCTCCCACAGCTGTTCCCACACAAAGCAGCTTTGTGCGGGGCTATGCTCGGCTAAGGACCTCGGTGACTTTGTGTGACCCCATCGGTTACAAGTTCTGGCCTCGATAAAGACCAGAGAAACTGGTGAGCGCCACCTCTTTGTCTCTGTGACCCTCCCCCCTCTCCCTGCAGTGGGGCGAAGCAGCCTCTTCCCTCCCAAAGAGAAAAGCAGCGAAGAGCAGGCAGCTGAAAATCCACTCTTAGGGAAAGCATTCGAACATGCGTGAAAAAACGAGTATTCACGGCTTGTTCTGTTTGAAAGGGACTGATTAACATTGAACTGACCTCTACTACTTAACACTGGGAGTTTAAATGCTTTCAGGACTCAAAATGGCAGCGCGACAGCGCTGGAGAGGGGCCACCATGATGCAGCGCTCAACAAAATGGCAGCAGCCGCTCCGGCACGGCCCTGCCCGGGGGCAAGGCAGGCACAGCCCTGCCCGGCTACTCACATCGTTCTCCGTAACTGTGATGGGGAGCCCACGCAACATGATGGTCTTGCTTTCTTTTTCATCGTTAATATCGTTCCTGTAGTCGTGCTCGCCGTAGTCGCCATCAGAATGGTATCCGTCCTCTGATTTGTCGCTGTTCCTACGCTCCCGCTCCCTCTGGAAGCCAGCGCCCAGGATTAGCCACCGCGATTCCCTGCAGCGCGCACCCACAGTGCCGCACGACCGGACGGCGACACGGACACCGGCCGCCTCCCCGGGGCTGGTCCCCACTGCCTCGTGCAGCGCTCCAGGATCAAACCCGCTCCCGGTGCCCTCCGCCCCGCAGACCCCGGAGTGCCGGCCCCGGCCGCCCGACCCCGCTCACCTCGGGGCTATCGTAATCGCGGCTGTCGTAGTTTCTATCATAGTCTCGGCTATCGCGACTGTCGTAGTCTCGGCAATCCCGACTATCGTAGTCCCGGCAATCGTAGTCTCGGCTGTCCCGGCTGTCGTAGTCGCGGCAATCTCGGCTATCGTAGTCTCGGCAATCGCGGCTGTCGCGACTGTCGTAGTCTCGGCAGACCCGGCTGTCTCGACTGTCGTAATCCCGACTGTCGTAGTCGCGGCAGTCTCGGCTATCGCGGCTGTCGTAGTCTCGGCTGTCGTAGTCTCGACTATCATAGTCGCGATAGTCATCATAGCGGTCACCGCGGCGCTCCTCACTGGACCTCTTGTAGTCATCCCTCCGCCGGCTGCGGGACTCCCGCTCGTCGCGGTCCTCCCTCTCCACGATGGAGCCATAGCGGCCGCTCCGCTCCGTCCTGCTCACCCTGTGGGGCACAGCGGGCCGAGCTCAGACCGTGAAGCGTCCGCTGCGACCCCCACCACCGCCCGCCGCCTCCCGTCTCCCCTCGCCCGCCCTCCCGCCGCCGCCGCCGCTCACCTCTTGTCCGAGCCCATGCCGCCGCCCAGGATCCGCAGGCACCCGGCACAGCGCTATCCGGCACCACACGCTAAGCACACGCGCACTTCCCCTGTCGCTGCCTCGCCACAAAATGGCGCCTAAAGGACCACCCGTCTTCTACCCAGCAGCCACCTCGCGCCCCGACTGGAAGCTTCCAAGCGAGGCGCAGGCGCAGCGGCCGTGCAGCACGCTGGGAAATGTAGTTGGGGCTGCCGCCATTAAGGGTTCTGCGGTTTGGCCTCGCCCACTTATGGGATCGGAGTGCTTAGAGCCCCGTCCGCCTTGACTTTGGACACTGCCAGGGATGAGGCGGCCGCAACTGCTCCCTGAAACATGTCCCAGTGCCTCGGCACAGAGCTTTTCTTCCTCATGTCCAATCTAAAACTGCTGTCAGTTTAAAGCAGTTATCCCTTATCCTATAACTACTATCCATCCAAAGTTCCTCTCCAGCCGACTTGGAGCCCCTTTAGGCACCTGAATGGGCTCTACATTTCCTCTGAAGTCCTCTCCAGAGTGAATAACCTCACGTCCTCCCCTCTGTCACTAGCTAAATAGTTGTATGGCCTACCATCCCTTTGGGGACCCCCTGCCTCAGTTAAAAGTGAACCACTTCTGCCCCAGAGGGAAGACATGGAACTGTACCCCTGCCTGCCCTGCTTGGATCATATGGCCAAGTCCAGGAGCTGCAAAGACTTTGGCCCCAGCAACGTTGTCCTCTCCATATTCCCAGCACAAAGGGCACCTCTGCCTCACTCCCATTACACCAGCACCAGTCCCTGATCCCACACCACTTCGCTGCCTGGACCCATGCCCCTCAGAGCACAGCAGGTGCTGGTAGGAGCAAGCAGAGAGGTTACTGAGAACCCTTCAAACAACATTCAAATGCAGTCAGGTCTTCCTCACTGCCTGACCCTTAGCCCTGAGTATTTGCTTGGGACCCAAGAAAACATATGTAACACACAAAATGGTGCCATCTTTAATTTTTTCCAGACAGTTTTGTTAGTCTCAGAGGATGGTGGAGAGGGGCAGGGTGATGTCAGGGTCACACCTCAATCAGGGACTCCTTGGCAGAGTAGGCAGTACAGAGCAGTCAGGCAATACAGGCAGTGCAGTGCAGCAGCAGGCAGGTCTGTCAAAGGGTGCATGTGCTACCCAGAACTGTGTCAGCTGCTTTCGCTGTCATCCGTGGGTGTTGCCTAAGGAAAAAGTTTCTCCTCTGGGCAGGCTGCCTGACCAGCCCAAAGGCTCTCGGCAGCTCCTCGGCAGGCAGCCCTGAGCAGCAGGATCAGGTAGGATGTGGCTGTTGCCTGTACATCTGTTCCCATTGTTGCCCCCAGCACCTCCTCTTCAGCTGGGACTGGCAGGGGGCATAGCAGACAGGGGCTGTCCAAGACCCTCCCCCGCCCAAAACAAAGCATTTCACTGGTCTTCAGAGGGACCGGCGGGATGGCATTTAATGTCTGGCGGGATAGCATTACGTGTCTGGCAGGATAGCATTTCGTGTTTGGAGGGGTAGCATTGCGTATTTGGGGCGTGTCATTGCGTTGTTTCCCCTCTCGCATGTCCCTGGAGGCACAGCGCTAGGCAAGCCTTGGGGACACACTCCTGTGGATTGGGGATCCCTAGTGAAGGGAGGTGGGGGCCAGCAGGCCCCCCACCTCTCCAGCAGACCCTCGTCCTCTTCCAGCTCTTCTGATCCAAGTTTGCTGTGCAAGCAGCTGAGTCCTCCTGTGCTCCCCCTCGACTTTTTGTTACTGCGCTCTTTCTCCTCTTTGGGATCCCTCAAGGGCTGAAGGGTACTGAGAGGCTCTTCCACCCACCCTGAGCACAGAGAAAAGATTGAGACAGTTTGTGGGCAGAGGTCCCATCCCCTCCTCCAGCCCTGCTAATGCATAGAGAAAGCAAGGCACAGCGCACCAGACTTTCCCACAAGGGCAGCTTGGCATCTCTCACCTCTCTCTCTGCTGGTCTCCAAGGATTTTTCTGAGATTAAGGCTGTACTGACCCCGTGGCAGCAGGGGAGGGGCTCACTAATGGCTTCCAAGCGCCAAGCTTCTTCCTTGAAGCAGCCAGAGAGCAGGGAAAAGAAACTGAAAGGGGAAGAAGAGGACGACACCTGGAGCTCCACCTTGGCAACCCTGAAAACTGCTCCCAAGGAGAATCACCCTGCCACAATTGATGGACTGTGCCCCCTGAGCACAGCACCGGGTGCCCAGGTGAGAGCAAGGCTGAGGGACTCAGAGGGGAGGGATGGGAGGGTTGGGGGAGTCTCAGAGCAGGCCCTGCCCTGTTGACACAAGGTCAGCCCCAATTTTCCTTGCAGACCCCTGTGTGTTCCCACTGGGACATTTTGGCACCCTCTCCTTCCCCAAACACTCCCAGTTGCCAGCCCAGGCCATGTCACTCACTATAGGTCTATGAGGACTATGACTGCACCCTGAACCAGACCAACATCAGCGCCAACAATAACAAGTTCTACATCATCCAGCTCCTCGAGCATGATGGTGCCTACAGTGTCTGGAGCCGCTGGGGCCGTGTGGTGAGTCCACCCAGGCATCAGTCATTCCCCATGCCTCAGCTGTCCCCACCTTGCCTTCAGAACCCCAAAAATTGAGGGTGAACCAGGTGGTCACCAGTCTCAAAGCAAGCACCCAAGTGTCCTGCTATAGCACTTTAGCAGGGGGGCTTCAAGGACTTATCCCCATACAATACAGTCAGGCTGTCTGGGGCATGTGGCACCTGTTCCTGCAGTGAATGTGAGTGTGACAGCCCAGCAAGGAGTCCTGGGGGGTCTTCCTGAGCTCAGCACATTCCTGCCCGCTGCCCCGCAGCCCTGCTATCACAGTCCCCCCTTGTTCCTGCCTGCTTCCACCAGCATGGTGCTGGTGGAGCTGGGATGTAGGGGAGGTGCTGACCACTGCTGTCTGCTGCTAGGGAGAGGCAGGCCAGTCCAAGCTCATGCCCTATGCCTCCCTGGAAGCTGCCAAGAAGGATTTTGAGAAGAAGTTTCGGGAGAAGACCAAGAACAGCTGGGCAACAAGGGAGAACTTCATTGCCCAGCCAGGGAAGTACACGCTCATTGAAGTGCAGCCAGGGGCTGGACAGGAGATGGAGGCTACCCTCAGGGTGAGTACTCTGGGCACCCAGGTTGTCATCATGGTGGGATGGTCCTCATTGCACTTCAGGACTGTTGAACACCAAGACATTCAGTAGGGTCAGCAGGATGAGATGGGTTTTGAGGGGCGTTCTGGGTGCATGCTGGAACAGCTTGCTGGCAGAGATATGGGGGTAATGGGTTAAAATGGAGTGGAAGAGCATCCTGAATGAGAAACATGGCCTTCTGGGTGGTGTTTGCCATGGAAAGTGGAGGCAACACCTGCCCATTGCTCTGCTGCCCCAGGACCAGGCTCTCCTCACAGAGGTGGGCAGCCCTGGTGCCATGCTCCCACAGCCTCTTGCAGGCTCACAGCTGATGTGGGATGTCTGCAGGTAGATGCTGTGGATGGGGGCAAGGTCTGCAAGCAGCGGGTGCTGCCCTGCACCTTGGAGAGAGCCACACAGGACCTGGTGTCCCTCATCTTCAGCAATGACATGTTCCAGGATGCAATGCAGACCATGGATATCGGTAGGAAGTGATGGGTTGATGGGTGGTGTGGGCTTGGCCTGGGGGGTGCAGGTGGGGAGATGAACGGATGGGTTTTAGAGCATCCCCTCTGATATCCTGGCACCTAATGGGACTGTGGACACCCTGTGCTGGGTGTCGCACTTGCCCATGGTGACAGTGGAGGTTCTTGGAAGTAGCTGTGGAGTGAGTGAGGTGAATGGGTTCACCTCGCCCTCCCCTGTAGATGTGAAGAAGATGCCTCTGGGGAAGCTGAGCAAGCAGCAGATTGCAAGGGGCTTTGAGGCACTGAAAGAGCTGGAGGCAGTGCTGAGGGAGCAGCCCCACCAGGCCACCCGCCTCGAGGAACTCTCCTCACGCTTCTACACCATCATCCCGCACAATTTTGGACGGGCACGGCCACCCCCCATCAGCTCCCTTGACCTGCTGCGTGCCAAGAAGGACATGCTGTTGGTGAGATGCCAGAGCACACAGTGTGTGGCATCCCGTCCTGGTGGGGCAGGAGCTGCTGGCAGGAGGCTGGGCTTGCCCTGGTTCCCCGGCACAGTGCCCAGCACTGGCAGTGAGTATGTCCCTGCTCTGTCCCTGCCAGGTGCTGGCTGACATTGAGGTGGCACAGAGCCTACAGGCACAGAAAGTGAAGGAGGAGGAGGAGGAGGAGAAAGAAGTTGCCCATCCGCTGGATCAAGATTATGCCCTGCTCTGCTGCAAGCTCTCCCTGCTGGACCCGGATTCCCAGGAATACCAGGTGCTGCTTGTTCCACAGTGTCCCATAATAGGAAGCAATTATGTCAGGCCTGTGGGCACCCCAAAGGTTCCTACTGTCCCACGGGACGTTGCTGAGATGGCTGCCTGGAGTGATACAGCTTTTTTGCCTCCCCCTCGGTAGCTGATCCAAACCTATGTGACGCAGACTGGGCACAAACTTCGCATCCTCAATATCTGGCAGGTGGCCCGAGATGGTGAGGTGAGGATGAAGTGATTCTCCCCATGTCACAGTGGGAATGTCATGGTTGCGCCCCAGGATTGCTTTAGGGCTTCTCCACCCAGCAGAAGATTCAGCCTGCCTGGCCAGGGCCAAACAGGCAACCAGCCTCCTGCCCCTCCAGCCAGGCACTGGGGCTGGACTGGGGAGGTGGGTGGCAGTCCTCCACCCCTGTGCACCCATGTGTCCCTCTGTGGACAGCTTTTAGCTCTGCATCTCTCCAGGATGAGCGTTTCAAGGCCCATGACCTCCTGGAGCACCGGCGCCTGCTTTGGCATGGCACCAACGTGGCGGTGGTGGTGGCCATCCTGAAGAGTGGGCTGCGCATCATGCCCCACTCAGGCGGGCGCGTGGGCAAGGGCATCTACTTTGCCTCTGAAAACAGCAAATCAGCCTGCTATGGTGAGGGTCCTGGGATGGGCTGTGCTGCTTGTGATGCCACAGGGTCTATGTGAACATGGCCACCTTTGCATACCCCCTGCCAGGCAGCTGTGGGGTTGCCAAGCCCCTTCCTTGCTGTGGCAGTTGGTTGCTGTGTCCCAGAATGGCCTGGGCACAACCAGATGGGAATACGTGGCATGGAGCTATCATCTCCATCCCTTTCTCCCATGGCAGTGGGCTGTACATCTAAGAAGGTTGGCATCATGTTCCTGGCGGAGGTGGCCCTGGGCAAGCCCTACCGCATCACCTGTGATGACCCCACGCTGTGTCAGCCACCTGCTGGCTATGACAGTGTCCTGGCCTGTGGCCAGACAGAGCCAGGTGAGCCTGGGTCAGGAGGGTTGTGGTGGCCGTGTGGCTGTGGTTGGCACAGGGCAGCGGGGGGAGAGAGGGCAGATCTCAGGTTTGATGTGGTGGTGTGGTGTCTTCTGGCCCAGATCCTGCACAGGATAAGGAGGTGCTGCTGGATGGCAAAAAGGTGCTGGTGTGCCAGGGCAAGCCCATCCCCATGCCTGCCTACAAGGACTCCTCCTTCAGCCAGAGCGAGTACCTTATCTACCAGGAAAGCCAATGCCGGATCCGCTACCTTGTCCAGCTCCACTTCTGAGGGTGACTGGGAGTGCCATGGCCCTGGCCCAGCACCAGGTAGTGATACCCATCAGCCCAGAGCACAGTGATCTGGACTCTCTGGCCATCCCACCTGGGGCTCGGCAGGGGACAGGCTGTCATGGAGACTGAGCTTGCTTTGACTGTGAATAAAAGCACTGTGCCCTGCTCCCGCTTTCCTGCCCAGCCAGCCAGGCAGGTGTGCTATAGGGAAGGGTGTCAGTGGGTCAGTACAGGGATGGCATGGGTGGCTCTGGAGGGGCTGAAGCCTTCAGATGAAAGCTAGTGTCTTTGAGAGGCCAGCTGCTCTCGTCACCTTATCAAGGCACACAGCTCATACCCTGTGGCCTCAGAGCTACAGAGGATGAGCAAGATCTGCTGTCCTGCCTGGGGATAGGGGAGTCCATCCATCCATCCTGAGGGCGAGTGCCTGCCCTCCCTCTAGTGCCATGCCTCATGCTATGCCTGCTGTCCTGCCCCAGCCTGGCACCGGTGCCAAGCCCTTCTCTGTGCTCATGTGCACCCCTTAAGCATGCGTCCAGGTGCTCAGGCTGCCAAGGAAGGGCAAATTCCACCTGTGTTACCCTGATACCCCATGAGCATCCATGTGCCCATGGAGACGATTTGCTGCAGACCTGCCTGTAGCTCTGTCCCTTGAGCCTCAGGGACCTGAGCTGTTCCTGTGAAAGGACTAGGCCTGGTGCAGTGGGTGGCCATTCTAGGGGGGCACAGGGCTCAGGAACCCTGATCCCCCCTTCCTGAGCCCCCGCCGGCTGCTAGGACCCAGCAGCTGTTCCCGTGGGACTGCCACGGGTGCAGGCAGTGCAGGCAGCGCTGGGAGTGACAGCTGGTGCCATCCGCAGCTGGCGGGCTGCAGGCAAACAGGATGACGAGCGGGTGACGGAGTGGGGAAGGGGGAGCGTGGCCTCACACAGGGCCGGCAGCCCCAGTTCTGCTGCGGGAGCAACACCAGCAAGCAGGACTCCAGTGAGGAGAGGAGCATCACTCATCTCCCCAGGAGCAAAGGTGCGCTGAATCCCATCCACCCTGGGGTACCCTGTGGCTGGAGCAAGAGGGTTGGGACAGACAAGTTGTACTGTCTCTCCTCAGGACATACTGGTGCCATTGGAGAGGGGGGACGGGGTGTCAGTCTGGCATGGGTGCCCCACAGGGCCTTGCAAAACCCTGGCTATGTTGGGGACAGCCTGGGTGTCAGCTCTGGGACAGCCAGTGTACTATGGCTTCACTGGCTACTTCTCCCTTCTCCAGCACCTTGCAAGTGTCTCTGTGTTTCTCTGTGGCTCTTCATTTTGGTTCTTTCCCTTCACACCCAGCTCATGATCCCAACAGGCAAGGAGAAGGTAGCAGCCATGGTTGTGGTGGGGTTACCCTCCCTGGGACACAGGAGAAGAGCCCTTGCTGCCCAGGCACCAGAGCTGCTGGCTTAGCCCTGGAGGGAGATGGCAAGCCGGATGGGGTCAAACACCACAGACAGCCTAGAGCTGCTCTCTATCCCCCAGCAGCCCATTGTCCAGGAGGTGGTGGGCCTCTTCTGCATGATCCTGCTCAACCTCACCGCCCTGGTGGCCAACATTGTGGTGATAGTCATCATCCTCAAAACTCCCCTTTTCAGGAAGTTCATCTTTGTCTGCCACCTCTGTGTGGTCAATCTCCTCTCAGCCATTTTCCTCATGCCCCTGGGGATCATCTCAAGCTCCTCCTGTTTCAACTGGGTGATCTACAGCATTGCTGAGTGCAAGGCTGTGATATTCCTGAATATCTGCTTCCTCAGTGCCTCCATTCTCACCATCTCTATCATCAGTGTGGAGCGGTACTATTACATCGTCCACCCCTTGAGGTATGAGGTCAAGATGACCATCAGACTGGCGGTGGCTGGAGTTATTTTCATTTGGGTCAAGTCTGTTCTCATCACTGTCTTGGCACTAGTGGCATGGCCTCATGGCAATGGAGCCACTAGTGCCAGCCGCTGCACAGTCTACTGGAGCCCTGGGGCCCACAAGAAGGTTTTTGTGATCCTCTTCAGCATCACCTGCTTTATTCTGCCCACCATCATTATCCTTGCTGTCTACTCCAGCATCTACCGCGTGGCCCGGACTGCGTCCCTGCAGCAGGCGCCTGTGCCGGCACAGGCAGTTGCCCCCAGATGCCGATGTGACTCCATTGCCAGCCAAGTGACCATCCTCACTGCCAGGATCCTGATGCTGTCCAGGCTAATCCCAGATCGCCTGCTAGGAAGCAACAAGGCCATCCTCACCTTGGTCCTCATTGTGGGACAATTCTTGTGCTGCTGGCTGCCTTTCTTTGCTTTCCACTTGCACTCCTCTGTCACTGTTGGCACTGTGGGTGGTGGGCACGGAGAGATGGCGGTCACCTGGATTGCCTACTCCTCCTTTGCCATTAATCCTTTCTTCTATGGGCTGCTGAACCGCCAAATCCGTGAGGAGCTGGCCCGGCTCCGGCGCAGCTGTCTTAACCGTCCACTGGGTCAGGAGCTCTGTCTTTCCATCTCAGAGGCTTCTGTACAGGAAAACTTCTTGCAGTTTCTCCAGAGAGCAACTTGCACACTGGAGATGCACACCAGCTGCATCAGCCCCAGCCCCAGGAACAGGCTGGACCAGACCACAATGGGCTTCCCTACCCCTGGTCAAGTTCCCCAAGAGAGCAGCTGAAAAGAAGGCTCTGTCCCACTGTGCTGGGCAGGAGACCTGCTAGGGACCCGTCAGACCTACCTGGACACAATCTCTTGAATTTGAATGAGTCCTTGTTCAGGTTTTGCCTCTTTTTTGGGCATACAGTGGAAGATGGTTTCTCTGCTGGGAGAAGGTAGAAGGTCTGGGGAAGTCACATCTCTCTTATGCAGGCTGGAATTGTCACTGGCTCCACCAGCACCGCCCAGTTTCAGGGATGGGGTCTCCTCAAAACATGGAAGGCCAAGGGGCTCCTGCACAGGGGCAGGGGACAGGACACCTCCATTTCCACTGCCCCAGTGGGAGTACTCCTGGCCAGTGAGGGGAAGAGCAGTTGTTCCTTGCACCCTATCCAGGAGCAATGTTCCAGCTAATGCCACTAACACCAGTAACATCAGGACCCCGAGACCCCTGCTGAGCCCGGATGGCAGACACAAGGACCTCCATCCTTGGCTATTTAACCCAAAACTAATGCCTGGGTGGAGGAGCTCTGGCTCCCTAAGACACTGATGAGGTGGACACACCCACAGGGCTGGCTCTGGCTGTGTCACTGTTTGTCCTGCTGGCATGGCAGCATGCAATGCCTGTGGCCATGCCTGGCTGTGCCCTCTGTCCCCCTCAGCTGGCAGTGATCACACCCCTGGGGGGGAACTGGCTGTCTGGGGGTCCATGCTGGGCTGTTTATGGACACAGCTGCCCAGTCTGAAGCCTGGTCAGCAGTGCCACATGCCAGCTGACTTGGGCTGCTCGCCAAGGGCATGCTGGGTTGCACATGGTGACACAGGGTGGTGGGGGGTGGCTGTGTGGGGTGTCCCAGAGCAGCAGCAGACAGAGGGCATCAGGAGCTGCTATTCCTATTCAGTCTCATTGCTTTTGAAGGGCTTGGGGACACTCTTATGGAGTCCACACTGCTAGAAAGGGGACTGGACCTTTTGGGGAAGGCTGCAGGGGTGTATCACCCTCAGCCTGCCCACAAAGGTCCCATGGATGGTGTTGGCATGGTGGGCTGGAGATGGCCCTACTCCAATAGTAACTGCAGGCCTGAGGGAAAACTGCCCTATGGCCTCTCTAACTGCCCCATGGCAGGGAGGGGCTCCAGGAAGACCCCAAGAGAGATGAGGCTGAAGGCCACCATCCCACCCTAGACACAGGGATGCCCTTCCAGCCACCACCTAAGTATCCAGGAGCTAGGGCCACCCCTGCTCTGGGAGAAGTCTCCACCCAGGGTGGGGAATATTATTCTTATTATTGTTATTTTCTTGTAAATTTTATCTTTTTATTAAACCATTGATAAGTTACAAAGGAAAAAATATAGACTGATATATATACAGCATTTCCAAGCCAGCAGGGACTGGCTTTTGGATGGGGTTGCTGGGAGGTGATTGCCCTAGGCTGGCCCAGGGAGGGCACCTCACCAGAGCCAGTGGAAGGGACCTGGAGAGGCCAGGCAGTCCTCATCCAGTGGGACCTGGCTTTCGGGTGCCAGATGGAGTGTGGGCATGAGCAGGATGGCAGAGGAAGCAGGGTGAGGAGCAGGAAGCAGGGGTCCCACAGCAGCACAGGGCACTGGGAGAAGGGACCCTAGGCCGGCAGGGACAGCCCTCCCACTCAAAACCAGGACACATGGTCTCTGTGCAGAAAATTAGGGAGGGGGGAACAGCACTGCTGGGATGAGCAGCAGGCAACAAAACAGCCCCTTCTTCCAGCTGGTATTACCCCCAGAAAGCTCCTTCCCTTCCTTGGGGTGGGGAACATGGGGCATGTGGCAGAGGCTGAGGTCAGGGTGGGTGGCAGGAAGGTATCCCTGCTACTGAGTAGCACCCTGGACCCCTGGCCCACCCACCAGTGGGGCTCAGTAGGGCGAGAACTTCTGCCGGTCAGCTTTCTTGGTGCCGTTGGCCGCCGAAATCTTGTTCGTGTAGGTGGTGGTGCCACCATTGGGACCTGGCACAGAGGATGGGGACAGTGCCAGGAAGGACACTGGCTTCAGGCCGATGAAGTTGGAGAGGGAGATGGCGTAGGGGGTGCCCAGCAGGGCCGGGGGTGCTGGAGCAACGGCGGGAAGTGCTGCACCGGAGCCTGGAGCAAGGGGCTGGGAGAAGCCCATGCCAAGGTCCATGGAGCCAGGGCCAGGTGGCACCTGGGAGGTAGATTTAGCAGTCTCTAAGCTGAGGAAGCAAGAGAGAAGGATGATGGTGAGTACTATGATGACAGAGTGGCTCTCCCACCACAACCTTAGGGTGAATGAACCGTGCGCCCCATCCTTTCTGGCACACATGTCCATGGCACATCCTGGGTATCCCACTGAGCAGGATTAAAAACCTGGGCCTCAAATCTGGTGGGTCTTGGGTCCTGCACCTACCACCTCAGGATCTCAAAGCACACCATCCAGCTCATCCTTTCTGAAGATGTGGTGGGGGTATCCTCCAAAAGCTGCCTTGGGATGCTGGAGAAGAGCTTCCCTCACTAGCACCCAGCGCGAGTCCCCCCAGGCTGACACCTACCAGGCTGTGATGAGGTACTGAGCCAGGGTGATGCTGACAGGGGTCCCTGTGATGGTCACGTGCCGCTCGCTGGAGCCCTCAGTCTGGTTGCCAATCTTGATGTGGGCACCTGACATCTGCCTGATCTCGCTGATCTTGCTGCCGTGCCGGCCGATGATGCAGCCAATGAGCTGAAAGAGCAGTGAGGGGGTGAGCTGGGAGCAGCCAGAGCAGCCTTGCCATGCAGGGAGCTCCAAAGGGCTCACCCAGACACCCCCTACACTTCAGAGGTGAAACTGTGGAAGGCACTGTGGAAAGCACTGGGAAGACAGGGCACTGCTTTCCTTGGGCACTGCTTTCCTTGGGCACTGCTTTTTGGTGTCACTCAAGACCCTCTTGCTGGCATTATGCTACATGCCAAGGCCTTTCTCTGGCATTGCCAGAACTCTTCCCTCCTGTCCTGCGTTTCAGTTTCCCCCTTCATGTGCCCCAGCTACTCCCTCCTGCTTCTAAGCTCTGGCAGAGCCTTCACTGTGTGGGTCAGTAGGTGCTGGCCTCTGCAAAGTGCCATGGTTCACATGGGTGGGGACAAGCTGTGGTCCCCCTTGTCATTCCCAGACCAATACATACGTCATTGGGCACCAGGAACTCCTGGGAGCTGCTCTGGGAGCTGGCATCTAGGCCTGGAGAGAGAGACAGGGATGTCAGCAATGAAAGGGCAGGTCTCCAGCAGCTCCGTGCCCCTACCCCAGTCCCGTACTGGGATCGTGAGTAGCCCTGGGGACAAACCTGAAGGATCACTTGGGAGAAGAAGGGAGGACAGGACATAGGTACAAGTTATAATTTGGTGCTGATGCTCTCCCACTGCAGGATTGGGGAGCACTGGTCATGAAGTGACCCCAGAAAAACAATGACAAGGTTGTGCTGGAGGAGCAGGTAGACATGCTGTGGGGGCTGGGACTGGAAAGGGTGCAGAGGAGGGAAGCCCCTTCATCAGGGCCAGGTGTCAGGGTGGATCAGGAGGGGCACACCCAGCCTTGGGGGAGCATGGGAGATGCTCACCTGGCATCATGGTGGGTGCATGGCCCAGGGGGCCAAAGGGAAGCGCATGCCCTGACAGTTGCTGCAGCTTTGTCACCTGCCCGGATAGTGCAAAGAGGAGGAAGGTGGTGTTAGGGGTGATGGCAGAGGTCAGCTGTGCCCCAATGCCCCAGTGCCTCCCAAAAGAGGCATTCCCAGCAGCACACATCCTGGTGGGCACAGACCCCATTGCCACAGGGACAGACTCACCTCTGCAGGAGAGACCCCGCTGTACTGGCCCTGCATGGAGAAGCCCTGGGGAGAGAAAAAAGGGGCATCAGTGGGGAGCCTGATGAGGACCATTGTCTCAGGTCACTCCCCCCTGAGGCAGAGAGACTACCCTGAGCCCATTAGTTGCCCCTTGCTGACAGAGGCCGCCCTCCTGGCCACCTCATGCCCTCAGAGATGCTGTGGCCTCTTACCTGATTGGCAGAGAGCAGGATGGTGCCCAGGGAGAGACCAGGGTGGTAGGGTATGGTGGCCCCCTTCGGAGGCGACTGGAGACAGAAGGAAGGAGGTGGAGGAGATGAGAGATGAAGCTGAATGCCCCTGTAGCCCCAAGGACCCTCTGCCCCCTTATGCCCCCAGCAAGCTGGGCACAGCCTCTAGCACTACTAAAGCAGAGTGCTCCTATGGGTTTCCACACAGGGGGACCCTGGTGTTTGAGTCCAGATGGGCATGGGAAGCCTTGAGGAGGAGGTTAGGGTAGCAGATGCCCCCTGGGCTGGGCATGGGGCTTGGCAGGTACCTCCAGGATGACAGCGCAGATCTGCCTCACACACTGGATGATGGTGTCTGGCACCCCTGAGACAGTGACAGCCCGTTCCGTGGAGTTGGGCAGCAAGTCACCAGCCACCTGCACCTGTGCCCCTGTGCTCTGCAGGAAGCAAAGAGAGATGCTGGCAATCCCCAACCACTCCTTGCGAGGGCTCAGCACCTCACACCTCCTGTCTCCCTCCTGAGCCCCCAGGGACCATTGCAGGACCTGCAGGGTGATGCTCCCTCTCCTGCATCACCTCCTGCAGTCCCTGCAGGACTGTGGCAGCCCCAACAACCAGGGCTCTGTGCTCCCAGGGGGAAAAGGGTATTCCACATCCAGGCTACCCTCAGCCTCACCTCCCGGATCTCCCGGATCTTAGCTCCCGCCTTGCCGATAAGGGAACCGCATTGGCTGGCAGGGATGACAAGGCGCAGAGTCACCGGTGCTCTGCCTGCTGATATCCCATCACCTCCTGCTCCCAGGTCCTGTGAGGGATGTGGGATGCAGCGTCAGACCCCCAGGATCCCACAGGTGTGGGGGCCTCTGGCAGGGATTTAGGAGGGCTGTGTACCTCCTCCAGCTTGAAGGCGATCATGGAGACAGCGCGGAAGACAGCATCAGTAGAGCCGGTGATTGTGGTGATGCGCTCGGGGCAGGACCCTTCCGAGATAGTGATGCGTGCACTGCTCTGGGGACAGTGTCACACCCCATTAGGGAGGTCACAAGCCCTATGCTTCATGACTTCCCCCAGAAATAGCTTCATAGGGGAGATTGGTGCCTTTGAGCCTGAGACTTGCCCCTCCCACCTGCTCCAGGCAGCCTTCCCTGGGGCACTGCTTTGTTTTCCCTGGTTCCACCTGGGATTTAGTGGGGCAGGCACATGGCAGCCACCAGATCCAGGCATGACAGGCAGCAGGACCTGGCAGCCCACCAGCATGCCCTTACCTGCTCTCGTATCCTCTTAACGGTCTCTCCTTTCTGCAGGTAAAGGAACAGGGTGGGTGGTCAGGTCCAGGGGAGCCAAGTGCTGGCAACACATGGGGCCCCAAATCTTACCTTGCCGATGATGCTGCCAATCTCCTGCAAAGGCAGAGAAGAGTGGCACTGTCAGGAGGCAGCTCCCTGCCTGCAACATCCCCTTCTGCCCACAGCCTGGCAACAAGCAGACCCTGACCCAGGGACACTAGGACACTGGGTGACTTAACTAGTGACAATGGGGTATGGGAATGTGCCCCTCCCTGGCTTAGACTGGGGAAAGAAATCATTTTGGGAATGCTGTTCCCAGGGGAGACTGGGAGCAGGGGAAGGCAACAGGGCATGGTGAGGAACTGGAGCTCCAGCACAGCCCCTCACCCCTCATCACTGACCCCCCAGTGGCACTGAGCCCCCTGCCATTACCTTGCCATGCATGAGCATGCGGAGGGTCAGGGTGATGCTGAGCTCTGTCTCCTTGGGACTGCCACCCACGCCACTGGCTCCATCCGGTGATGCCATGGCGGGAGGGCGAGATGAGCCTATGGGACATGACAGTCTTCAGAAAGGGGGGATGCCCCAGCTAACCCCCCACTCCCAGATCTGTAGCTTGAATACCCTATGGCTGGGAAATGGAGAAAATGAGGCAAAGGCAGCACTGTGCCCTCCTCTGGCAGGTGAGGCTCGTCTGGCCCCATGGCACCCTACGGCCACCCTGCATCCCCAAAAGGGACCTGCTGCTATGTGTCTGCCTTCAGTCTGTGCTGCACAAAGCCAAGAACTGGATGGATGCAGGGGGAGGAGGCATGTGTGGAGCATGGCTGAGGGATAGGGCTCTGTTTGTGGACGCTTGCAGGAGTGGGGAGAGCAGAGGTGGCTGAGTGGTCTCACAGGCTATGCAAGCCACCTTCTTTCTCCTCCTCCTTTCCCCCTGCCCACATACAAAGCCCCAAGGGACACTGAGGCAAGCTCCCTGATGGGGACCACCCCAACCAAACCACAGCATGATGCCTGCTGACTGATGCTGCTGCACCATGTTCCCTCCCAGAGCACCCCAGGGCCTCCGGACCCTGTGGCCGGGTGGCCGTGGGCGGCCAGAGCCCCCGGGAGGAGGACAATTACTGTGTGTCCAAACCCGGGTGGGCGGCTGCGGCACCGCTGGCTCCCGGCAAGCCGGGCGATGCCAAGCAGCTTTGAAACAAAGCACCCGTGTTGAGGCTGGGGCCGCGTCCGCGTCCGCGGGCATCGCGGGGGGGGGCGGCTATTTTAGGTGCTGGCAGGACTCGTCACCGCTCCAGCACATCTCCTGCATCAGGGTAACGGGGGGGTCGGGGGCGCACCCCCTAAGTGCTGTGCCTCGCAGCCCCGGGGTGGTTCGGACGCTCCGTCTCCACCCTCCTGCTACCGCGGGCTGGAGAAAGGTGGAGAGATTGAAAAGGGGGAATATTCCCGTTCCTGGTGCAGGGGAGCCTGAAGTGGGGCGGAGGGGGAGGGATGCACCCTGCTGTAACCCCTGCCCGCGGCATCCGGAGATGTGCGGGGTGCCAGTAGGGACGCGCAGCCGGCCAGGGTCCCCAGTCCCCCTGGGGATGAATGGCAGCAGAAATCCGCCAGGGACAAAAGACCCCGCCGGGGGAAGAAGAAGGCTGGCGGTGGGACGGGGGAACGCAGCAGGGCCACGGGTATTCCCCCACTGCCACAGACAACGCTGCGGGCAGGGGGGTGCTCTCCCCCAGGTGAGCCAGGCTGGCAGGGACGCCAAAGGCCCCGGTGATTAGGCACAGGCCACCTGCCACGGCTGGCATTGGGACAGCCACCAAGCTGGGCACCGCCCGTCCTTCGGGGCACCTTCGGGTGACAAAGGGCGGGGGACGACAGGAAGAAGCCCCCACCCCGTCCCTGGGGAAACCTCTCTCTTCTCGCCCTCCCGGCCGCCCCAAGCCCCCTGGTCCCCGCGGGAGTGGGGCCTGGCGGGTACCTTTCCGTGCGCCTCGTCCCTCCACCGCCGGCCGCCCCTCAGTGCCACATTGTCCCCGGCGGCGCCCAGTGACACCCGGGGCAGGAACAATGAGCCGCTTGACAGGCCAGGGCCAAGCTGGCAGCCCCGGCCCCCACCCCGGTCCACGCCGGGGCCCCCCTCGCTCTTCCCCTCTCCCACATCCCTCCCTCCGGGATCCTATTACAGCGGATAAGAGACACTAAAAGGAACAATGCACCCTGGGTAAGGCCATCTGCCACCGCTGGGGACATTCCTGGCCCCCCCGGCCCCCCTCCCTTTGGCTCACACATCGCCCCTCTTTGTAATTGCGTGGTTTTTTTCCTGGAAGCCGATCAGCTGGCAGGGCTCGAGGGCTCAAGGACACCGGAGCGGGCAGGGATGGGGCAGCTGGCACCCCGAGGCCCGCCGGCATCCCTGGCTGCTGCTGTGAGGTGGTGCCTGGAGGGGTAGGAGGCACCCCTGTATGGGCGGGGAGTTGGGAAAGTAACAGGGGACCTGAGCCATCTGGGGGGTCAGGGATGCTTCAGACAGCGGTTCTGCCAGACTGCCAGGGCAGAGACCAGCCCCTGAACCCTTGGCACTGCCTTGTGTCCCCTACACGGGCATCCTGCACCCACAGAAAAGTGCCCCCCTTCCCCCCTTACCTCCCCCACTAAATCCTCCTGGGCCCTGGCGTAAGCAGCTAAAGCCCAGGCAAGCTTGGGGAAGGGGGGGCACCGGGGGGGGCACCCTGCTGCTGGCTCCATCTGTGCCCCCAAGTGTCCAGTACAGCAGCACCAAAGGCAGAGGAGGCAGGTGGCAGGCAGGGGTCTTGTCCCTCATCTGTCAGACCTCCCCACCCGGCCCCTCATCTGCTCACGGCAGCCACTTGTTGGGCAAATCGCCCTCCACCTCCCCATGGTGCTGGGCGGATGCCGCCATGGGCAGGAGCCTCCCAGAGCTGGCAGTTCCCTTTTAAGCCCCTGTGGATTACCTTGGACTTGGGTCCATGCCAGGAGGGGTAGGAGGAGGAAGAGGAGGATGAAGAGGAGGCTGGCCAGCTGGGGACACGGATATCACTACCTTGTGGGACCTACCTGTCCCTGAACACAGCCCCAGGGCTCCCTGGGCACCCTCTGAGGTTCATGGGCGTCCCTTCAGAAGTGATGGGTGGGCTCCAGAGAGGCTGGCACTCACCTATCCACAATCCCCAAATGTACCATGCCTCAGTGGCTGTATCTTCCCTGCTTTCACACCCCAAACTTGTGTGGGACAGCAGCCATGGAGGTAGGGATGGGGCAAGGAGGTGGGAAAGGTGGAAATGAAGCAGGCTGAAGGTGAGAGGAAAGCAGTGGCAGAGCTTAGGGTTTTATTTGGTCTCAAGAGAGGTGGGTGCTGATACGGGCCAGTGCAGTGTGAGTGCCAGCCAAGCACCTGGGTTGGCACAAGGCTGCATGTGCAGGCAGACGGGGTGGGTGGGCTGACCACATCCCCCTGCCTCGTGGTCCCTGGTCCCATCCTGCTCACTTCAGCTGCTGCAGGAAGGCCAGGAGTCCACGGTGCCACTCATTGGGCTTGTCCAGGTAGCAGGGGTGTCCTGCACCCTGCAGCATCAGCACCTGGTGCTCAGGGAGGTGCCGCAGGTTGTTCAGACTGGTCTGCCCCAGCTCCACATCCTGGTCCCCATACACGATCAGCGTGGGGGTCTGTAGAGGGGAAATGCACCCTGAGCCTGCAAGTGTCACCTAGGCACTCACTCCTGCCAGGAACACCCTGCAGGGGAGACACTTGCCCTTCTCCCCCACCCAGTATGACAAAGAGAAACTGAAGCTCAGACTCCTGGGTCTCCAATCTCCCCTCTTTACCTTCCACTACCCCATATTTACATTCCTACATCATCATGTTCCCCTTTTTCAGTGGCAAGAGGGCTTCTGGCCTGTTTGGCCTTTCCCCTGCTCAGCTCCAGTGCCAGGGTCCCCTCTTCACAATGCCCTCCCAGATCTTCAACCTCCCCAGTGCCCTTCCAGGCCATACTTTGATCTGGGCATACTGCTCAGCCGTGAATTTCTCAGTGCAGATCGGTGCCACAGGTACATAGGCCTTGAACAGCTGGCTGTGCTCTAAGAGGAAGGGAAGCGAGTACATGCCACTGAGCGATGGGCTGATCACCACAGCTGGACCCAGGCACAGAGCTTCTGAAACTGCCTTCAGGAATGCCGCTGGTGCTGGCTGGCCCACGGGTGCTGGAGCCACAGCATCCTTTGAGCGCCCCAGCCCTGAATCATGGGAGACACAAGTGGCCCTGTCAGGCTCCACACCGCCTCTGTGAGTGGGAGAAGCCAGCAGAGCACAGCACAGCAGGAAATCGGGGTTGCCATCCTGCTCACAGAAACCAGCAGCTACCCTGCCTGAGTCTAGGGCTGTGCTCACCACACCTTACCTGGCAGGTCGATGGCCACGGCTCGGTAGCCGTTCTCGGCCAACATGGCAAGTGTCCCCACCTGCAGCCAGGTTTCGGAGGAGAAGCGGATGCCATGCAGCAGCAGCACTGTCAGCTTCGGCACTGCCTGAGCTGGCTCAGCTTGGCGGTAGAAGAGGGTCTGTCCTTGCACCGTGATGGTGCTCTCGGTGACCCGCGGGGTGGCCATGCCTGCGGGCCGGGGTGCTGTTAAGTGGGGTGAGAGGTGGAAACGGGAGGGCTGATGAGCCTTCTGCCACTGTCGAGGCCCGGTGGTGGCAGGAAGGCAAGAGGGCTAAGAGGGGTCACACCGGCATCATCTTGACTGTGGTGGCACCACCGGGGTCACAGGCGGCCTCGCGGGCCCGCCCCTGCCTCAGTTTCCCCATCCAGCGCTGTGCCTGCAGCCCTTACCTGCTGCTCCGCACACAAGGCTGGCCACCGCTCGCCTCCTCCCCGCCGCACCACGGGACTGGGGGTGCCGCGCCCCGGGGCCAAAGACCGGCGGGGCGGGCGAGAGAACGGCGGCACCGCCTCATGGAGCGCAAGGTCCGGGGCGGCCCCGAGAACCGCTGGGGCCCCGCCGGGCCGGGCCGAGCCGAACT